>CAJNOJ010000427.1:44660-74129 GCA_905250025.1 Adineta ricciae
CCCAATCGAGATAGTCTTCATATGAAGCAGAAACGTCTGGTACTCCAGCGCGATGGGAAAGAATATCACTGACTGTGGTGTTTTCTTTTCCATTTTGTCCATATTCAGGCCAATAGTCAGTAACCAATGCGGAATAGTTGAGTAAACCTCGTTGAACAGCAAGAGCGACAGCGGCAGCGACAATTCCTTTCGATGTTGAGAAAACTATTTGTAATGCTGCGCTATCATAAGGTTTTGTCTTTGATTCATCAAACCATCCACCTGTGAGACTAACGACTGGTTTGCCTTGGTGATATATTGCCACTGATGCTCCTAAATCTCGGTCTTTGATAAAATTATCTTGAAAAAGATCGGAGACAAATTCCCAACCGGGTGCGATTTCGCCTTGAATGTTGTGATCAATTAATTTGTAACTAATTACGGATAAAGGGAAAGTCAACAGAAGAAAATACATTGAATAATGGATCATTCGGTTAGCACTCATATTGAAAAGGATACAGAATACGCTCAACAGAAAGAAAAAGAATACGATAAGTATAGTCGAGTATATGTCAGTATGTAAATGAGATTATATTGAATTTATGTAGTACATTAGTTAACATTCGAAAGTTTGTAAAAATACGTATTATTCATTGAAAAAATATCTTTGGTATTAGCATGTTATTTCACACGATTATTCGGATTAATATTTAATGTCATTTTCTGTTTTCGCAGCTCAAAGTGAAAATTGAGACCTTGAGGCAAGAGAAATTATAGAGAAAGAACCTCTCTCAGAATTTGATTCTGACGAGTCGCACATGGAGCGCCTCTCGAGAATGGTTTGCGTTCTTTTCCTCTCTTGCCACGTATGAGTCATCTGTTCTTTTTCTCTTGCACGTGCTCTTGAGAGAAAAACATAGTCAACATGTAGCGAACTGGGTATTTTTCATACTATATCAAGTTTCGTCGAACATTGGCATGGCGAACTCAAATATAAAAAGATGGAGTGTTAAAATTAATGATCTTCCACCGAATATCTATACTGCTGACTTGGCTGGACAGCTAGATATTGCAACAAATCGAATCTTTATTCCGAAACAGCGAGATTTCAACAAATGCTACGCGTATATTAACGGATTTCCAAATGAGCAACAAGCAAATGAGTTTACTCTTCGATGGAATGGGATGAACATTTATGAAAGAAGAATTAAATGTAAAGCTCATGAAAATATCCTAACGATACCGAGTACATTCCATTCCCGATGTCACGAACGTAAGTCAATTTTCTTAGTAAATATAGATTCGCTTAAAGCAAACTACGAATCTTTCACTGTTTTCCATAGAAGCATCAATAACTGATGATACGAAACCAATGAACCAGTGTGATTTTCGAGTCACGACTGATTCCAGTTCATTGCATTCATCACAAAACAAATCATTTCACTCCTCTTCAGAAGCAGATTCTATTCAATCTGAACAGCAAGAATGTCATCTTGGTATTCACTGTGCGTATGCATTTTGTCCGTGGATCCATCCGCCAGACTGGCACGTTTGTGAAGATGGAGCAGAATGCGATTCGTTTGATTGTAAAGCGAGCCATCCCGAAGATCGTAAAGATAAATGTTCGCTTGGTGGTAATTGTCACAATGACGTATGTCTTCTTTTACATCCGATTTCATTGCAAACACAGTGTTTCGACGGTGAAAACTGTCGAGTTTATGATTGTCGTGCATTACATCCTTTCAAGCGTCCAAAGTTGTGTCAGTATGGCAAGGAATGTAATAATAGAGCATGTTTATGTTTACATCCAAACGATCGACAGTTGTGTATACGTGGAGCTGAATGTCTGGAGCTCGAATGTACATATGTGCATCCATCCGGCCGACCAACTAAATGTAAAGATGGTATTCTTTGTGATAATTTCAATTGTAATCGGTTACATCCACGTGAATGGGATCCGCCAGATGATACCAATTATAAAAACTTCCAATCACAAAGTAGTGGCAATCTAAAATCATTCCGAGTGCGCATGAGCGAACGAGAATCCGCTCGATTACCTATCTTTGGTTCACGTACTGAATTTTGTCAACGATTGGAACGTGAAAAATTGCTTGTAGTCACAGCTGAAACTGGTAGTGGTAAAAGCACACAGTTGCCTCAATATGCTGCTGAGTATTTCTCCGATGGCCTCGTAGTGTGTACTCAACCACGTGTTGTCGCTGCGATGTCTTTGGCTCGTCGTGTGGCGGATGAGTACGATGGAACATCCGAAGGCAATTCTGTTGGATATCAAGTTGGCAGCGGCAATCGTGTACGAGGTACAAATATTATGTTTATGACGGATGCTGCACTCATCCACGAGAGTCAATCCGATCCAAACTTGAGTCGGATACGTGTACTGATAGTTGACGAAGCGCATGAACGTTCACTTAATACAGATATCGTTATCGGCATTAGTAAACTACTATTAGAAAAGCGTCCAGACGATTTCTTTGTTGTCATCGCTTCGGCGACCATCGATCCGACTCGGTTCTTAGCATTTTTTGATCGAGCATTCGATTCTCCTTTATCCGTTCCTGGTCGTGTATTTCCAGTCACCAACGAGTATTTACCACCACCAAAAGATTGTACGGATCAAAATCTTATTGAATTACACCTTATTCCAACGATTCTTCGTCTGTTTCCCAAACATAAAGGACATACGTTGGTTTTTCTTCATGGTCAACGCGAAATTGAACATGCATTACAGTTGTTCAGTCGAGAGATACCCAATGGATGCGTAGCATTACCGCTCTATGGTTCGTTGTCGCCGGAAGAACAAGAAAGAGTGCTTCAATTCGATGATGAGAATCCCCAGCGGCGAATGGTTGTTTTTTGTACCAATGTTGCTGAAACATCGCTGACAATCAAAAACACTCGTCTTGTTATCGATACTGGTCTAGCAAAAGAGGCTCGATTTGACATTCAACGCCGTGTAACGATTATTGAAACTGTACGAATATCGAAATCATCTGCAAATCAGCGAAAAGGCAGAGCAGGACGTACAGCACCTGGTCATTGTGTCCGACTGTACGACATGAACGATTTAAAACGCGAAAATATCGAACCGGAAATTCTTCGCTCCTCACTTGATCTTGTCGTATTACAATTGGTACGATTAGGTCTCGATCCACGAACATTCCCGTTTATGGATGCACCTGACACACACGTCTTGACGAGTTCACTTGACCTGCTCACTCGTCTTTCTTGCATTATCAATGAAACAACAAGTACTTTGCGAGGTCAACTCTTTACGGAACTATCATTGGATCCTCGACTGAGTGCACTTATGACCAGTAGTTACGTGGATGTCGGAGGAGAACGTTTATTAGCTAGAAGTGCAATAATTGTTGCCATTCTGTCGGCACCTGGTTCACTCTTCTACATGGGTGGTGCTAGTAAAGAAGCTAAAGCTGAAGCTCGTAGTCGAGTGGCTGTTGGTGCATCCGAATTCGATAGTGATCTGTTCTATCTTTGTAGTGTGTACAAGAATTGGGAGAAGGCTGGACGTGTAGATCCGATACATAGACGATGTGCAACTTGTCAAAAAGTAGTTTCGAAACTATTAGATAGTTGTCGATCGTGTCGTACGCAACACGCGAATATCAACGGACTTAATAATAAAGTTCTTCAGATAGTTTATCGTTCGTTCGAATTCTACATGAAAACGATTCTGAACCCTCAATGGAAACTGACTGCATCGAGTAGTGTTGTGCTCGAATCGGACGAACGAGATGCAATTGGAGAACAACTTTACAAATTATTTCCAGAACAAACAGGTCATCTTCTCGTTTATCATTTACCAGATAACGGGATTCGTCTTATTAACAATGAAATACGTGCGAGAATCAACGATACAAGCGTTTATGTACAACGAGTTCACGATCATGGACACCACCATTTCGTCACCATGTCTATTACACAGTTACCTTCTGGTGATCATATTGTTGATCGTCTTCATCCAGTACCATCCAAATGCTTGCCACCAGTACCTATTAAAGATTTGTTCAGTCTAAAAAATGTTGGATATTTAGTTCACAATGAGATACGCAAAGCATTAGACAATCGCCGTTCGGAACCATGGACGAAATGGTNTTGAAACTGTACGAATATCAAAATCATCTGCAAATCAGCGAAAAGGCAGAGCAGGACGTACAGCACCTGGTCATTGTGTCCGACTGTACGACATGAACGATTTAAAACGCGAAAATATCGAACCGGAAATTCTTCGCTCCTCGCTTGATCTTGTTATATTACAATTGGTACGTTTAGGTCTTGATCCACGAACATTCCCGTTTATGGATGCACCTGACACACACGTCTTGACGAGTTCACTTGACCTGCTCACTCGTCTCTCTTGCATTATCAATGAAACAACAATTACTTTACGAGGTCAACTCTTTACGGAACTATCATTGGATCCTCGACTGGGTGCACTTATGACCAATACTTACGTGGATGTCGGAGGAGAACGTTTATTAGCTCGAAGTGCAATAATTGTTGCCATTCTTTCGGCACCTGGTTCACTCTTCTACATGGGTGGTGCTAGTAAAGAAGCTAAAGCCGAAGCTCGTAGTCGAGTGGCTGTTGGTGCATCCGAATTCGATAGTGATCTGTTCTATCTTTGTAGTGTGTACAAGAATTGGGAGAATGCCGGACTTATAGATCCGGTGCATAGACGATGTACAACTTGTCAAAAAGTAGTTTCGAAACGATTAGATAGTTGTCGATCGTGTCGTACGCAACACGCAAATATCAATGGACTTAATAATAAAGTTCTTCAGATAGTTTATCGTTCGTTCGAATTCTACATGAAAACGATTCTGAATACTCGATGGAAACTGACTGCATCGAGTAATGTGGTGATCGAATCGGACGAACGAGATGCAATTGGAGAACAACTTTACAAATTATTTCCAGAACAAGCCGGCCATCTTCTCGTTTGTCATCTACCAGATAACGGGATTCGTCTTATTAACAATGAAATACGTGCGAGAATCAACGATACAAGCGTTTATGTACAACGAATTCACGATCATGGACATCAGCATTTCGTCACCATGTCTATTACACAGTTACCTTCTGGTGATCATATTGTTGATCGTCTTCATCCAGTACCATCCAAATGCTTGCCACCAGTACCTATTAAAGATTTGTTCAGTCTAAAAAATGTTGGATATTTAGTTCACAATGAGATACGCAAAGCATTAGACAATCGCCGTTCGGAACCATGGACGAAATGGTTTACCTATGAATTTGATCGACGATCATGTTCTATTACTATATGGGGTATGGAATCTGATAGAATAATCATTAAAACGATTGTTCAATCGATGTTCGATGATGCAAGAGCAAAATTGTCTGCGATAACTGATTCGATTGAGTGTGGCCCTATTCGAGCATCCTTTAGAAGTGGTTTATTGTGTTCAAATATTGAAACTATGGATAACACACTTCGTCTCTACCTGCAGCATGTACCTTGCAAGAATTTTACTGAATTGAAGAAGTGGCTTCAAACAAATCTTGGCATCGATCTTTATCATATTAAAGAAAATAACTTTCGTCAACGTAATGCTAATGATGATAGAGATGTAAGATACGAAGCACCACCGTTCTTTATTGTTTTCAAATCAGCCGAAATGTTTAATAAAGCAAAGGGACGAGTCCCGCGTGATTGTGTTTGTTCACAAGATACGGTGTTGTTATCGTCGACGATGGGCATACGTATGGATCAAAAAGATACTTGGGGTCGACAGTTAATCATTACTATGAATCGATTGTATGAAACGAAGACTTCGGAACAAATTTTAGAAAGATTAACTCCACATGTGATCGATTGTCGAGAACGTGGCAAGAAAACTCGATCACTACAACCAGCTCTTCGACTGACTAATTTGCCAGATAGTACTAACGAATCGACCATACATCGAATTCTTCATCGAGTGAAACCAGTAAAAATCAATCTCTACCCTGCAAATGCCGATGGAACAGGTTCTTCAACAGCCAACATTTTCTATGATAACGAACAGCAACGTGATCAAGCTCGTTTGATCCTTCAATTGGCTCTATGCGATCAACCAATTCAGATTACGATTCGCAAGAAACGAAACGGTATGTTAACTGAAAAGTGGGTGATGCCAACTGTAACGAATCTGGTACCAAAAGAATCTCTGACACAATCATTCATCATAACAGCTATTAATCGAGAAGCAGCACTAAAGCTTTACAACGAAATTATTCCTAAGCTGGAACCTCTCTGGAAAGTCGACAGCACAGCTACAGTGACCGTTTTACAGTCCGATTTATATCCGTACTTTGATAAACTTGTGGAAAACATCGCCGCTCAATTCGACACTCACGTTGAACAACAACCATTCGACCAGAAACGTGGCAATAATGGCAGTGATAGCGATAAACGTTGCATCTTTAGTGGTGCACCTCCGTCCGAAACTGCCTTAGCAGCAGCAATGCTTGCTCAAGCAACATCTCCCATTGTTATTAGGATAACTAACGAACGACAAAAACGCCTGTTTAGTGAGTTACTCGATGAGAAATTGATTGAAACTTGGTGCCATCGATTGAATCTCAAACTCACTGAAAAGAATACGTCGCGCACCGTATTGGAAATTCGTGGCCCCCAAATTGAACAAGGTCAACTGATGCGTGAAATTGCTGACTATTCCGATAAATTTGAAGAACGGTTTCGCGTACACGACTTAAGTACAACAATAGGAAATCTATTCAATCGACAAAAGACCGCTGCTGTTAAACTGGATGAAATTGCTCAAAAATGGTCAAGAAGAGGTTGCGATGTCTCGTATCTTCGAAAGACGAATTCACTTATTATTCATGCGCAACCAAGAACAGCTCAAGTAGACATTCGAACATGCGAAACCGAAGTAAAACAAATGCTTGCAGAACTTGCCGCTTCTGACGATGTCAGTCGAGACAAGAGACAATGTGTATTTTGTCGACAAATGTCAGCATCCACTCGACTGTTTCGCATCTGTGGACATGCTTATTGTCAATGTGCGTCGAGCTCCTTATCACAGATGTTTCCATTTCAATGTCACGAACCAACATGCAAGACAAGTGTTCATATTCAAGATCTTCAAGAGATATTCACCGATCGTGGAGAATTGTCACGTCTTTGCAAACGATCGCTTCAAGTGTATTTGAAAGAACATGCCAGTACGGATGATCGACTTTTCTGTCCCAATGGTGATTGCGATGGATTACTGAGAAGTAGTGCTGGATATCGAATATGTGTGGCGTGTGGACATAATGTTTGTGTCTCATGTCGAATTATAGATGACGATCTTCACGAAGGACGAACATGTGCTGAAAGAAGGACAATTCGCTGCGAAATGGGCGAATTTCTCCCGAAATTATACGAAGCAGCAGAAAAATATGCGAAGAATAATTGGCCTCCTCAGTTACCACCGATTATTCGAATTGATCATAATTTACCGTTGTTTGAAGGATGTTTATCTTTGCAGCGCTTTTACAAAGCCGTCGAAACTGACGGTGATCGTCCACCGCCGGAACTTTCACGTGGATTCTTTGCTTTTCATGGTACAACGAGCGATAGTATTAAGCCGATTTGTACTTTTGGATTCGATCCAAAACGTCGACATGGTCAAGTTCATGGTCCCGGTGAATATTTTGGAGTGACAGCCAACGTATCTGATGGATACTGTCGTGAGACGAATGGTTGCGAAATAAAGACTATGATTGTCGCATTTATTCTTCGTTGTCATTAGTTACGTACCGTCGAAGGTTTTTGTCACGTAATCAACAATCCAATTGATTGGTCTTACGCCTATAATCTACCTGTTCTGATCATTTCATACGGTCACCAGCGAAACGCTCCACTCATATTCGGCAAATATCAGCGACCATCAGTTCACAAAGAAGATTCGATACATATATTACATCGAAACACAACTATGCTATACACAAATATTAGTAGAACGAATTCAATTGGAGCAGGTGCCAATACTGTCGGATTGAACATAATTCCATTAAATTCATCTGCAAATACAAGTAGAGTAAGCACTAATAGCATCAGACTAAACACAACTCCATTCGATGCAAACGCCAGTGGAGCAACTACCAATCCCATCCGACCAAATTCAACACCATCAAGTACAAATACAGCGAATTCATATACAACCGTCTCTCCTATTAATACATCAAATATTCACACAAATGTACAAAGCACAAACAAAAATTCCAGTCCAAAACATGACAAAAAGCTATTAGATCGCTGTGTCATCAGTTAAAAATACTCATTTTGTTCTTGTCAACAATTTGATCTGTACTTACTAATTTTGAATTCCTCGTAAATCAACGAAACCTATAGTGCAATATGCTTTTTATCTTTATTCGCTTGAACCATCTATATATTGACCGGAAACGGCAATAATGCAGACAAAGAATATCAGTGGGTCAATATATAAGGAGAACAACAGGTCTTTTATTATTCTGCTTCTATATATCCTATGAAAAGTTGATTTATTTGACATATGATGAGTCTGGAGTCATTAGCCAATGAATTGCTCTTAAATTTATTCGAATATTTCAATGGTGCAGATCTGTTTCGTGCATTTTACAATGTAAATATTCGATTCAATACTCTTCTCATTCGACATTTTCGAACTCATAGTTTCAATTTTCATTTTTCACCTAAAAAAGACTTTGACATCAATTGTCAACAATTCCTTCCACTCATATCACAACAACTTGTTGCCCTTCATCTTTCAAATACCGACGCGACTCCATCTCAACTAGATTTATTTCTATTGAATCATTTACCTCTTAATCAATTTACTCAATTACGATCTTTATCCTTTCATTACATTTGTTCAAATCAACTATTAAACAAAGTCGTGTGTCAATGTCATTCGCTTCATCAGTTAATCTGTTGTCGTTTTATTGAATGTTATTTTAAATTTTATGATGAATCTCATTATAACGCCTTTAAAGCTCTTTGGTCTCTACCAAAATTGACTCATTGTCTATTAGATTTCCGATTTGTTCATGACAAACAAATATTTATTCCGCAAATTGTCTCTGAATCTCTTAAATACGTCTCAATCCCACATATTCACTGGCAATGGAATGAATTCATTAAATTATTACGTTGTACACCAAATATTCTTCATTTCGATGTTTGTGTACCTGAGTTGATCAACGGAATTCAATCGAAACTCTCCGCTTCATCTCTTTCAGCATTACAACTCTCTGTCACTAATTCATCTCAAACAATGTTCAGTCTCTTACAAAAGACACCGAATTTATCGTGTTTAATAGTGAAAACGACAAGTTTAATTATCGATGGTTCTCAATGGAAACGAATTCTTGTTAACAATTTGTCCAAACTGAAGGAACTCGCATTTTTTATGCGAGATCAATTCAGGTTGAATGATAATTCAGAAGAAACGGTTGATCTTTTGCTTAAATCATATAGTAGTTCATATTGGATTGTTGATCGTCAATGGTTCGTTCGAAGTCAATGGACACCGAATGATCCTGAAAGCGAAATTTTCCTTTACACCCTTCCTGATCGTTCGAATTATTCGATAGTTCAACCATCGAATTGTACTATTCGTACTAAATCCACTAATCCATCGGAACACGATTACGACAAAGTATCATTTCTGACAGATCTCATGTCGCACGCGTACTTTTCTCGCCTTCGTCATCTTCATTTAACATTACCTTTTACTAATGTTCTGTTAACCAATTTACCCCAATTTGATCAATTGGTCACTCTACAAATCGGATGTTTTCCATTAATTGATGGTAATATGGCTGTTTATCAATTACAGAAATTGATCGATCGTGCTCCTCATCTCTATTCATTCGAGGTATTAGCCTGGTTTCCATTGATCGTTCAAGAGATTCCACTACATCTCTTCAGTCATTCGATTCGATCACTTCAATTTCAAAATGCATGTTGCTCAATTAATAAAACAACAACTTATTTCACTGCGAACAAGTGTTACGATTTAATCCATTCGCCATTAGGTGTTCATTGTGAATTTCTTTCATTGCATGTACAAACGCGAACGAGCATACTTGATCTGGTTCATGGATTATCGAATCTTCGCACGTTGAAAGTGTCCTGTGAAGATGATCAATGGGGATGTCGAACGACAACATCATTCAGCAATGATGAGTTGATTCAATGGTTAGAAACTCGTTTATCATGTGTGATCAGTAGAGACAAACGATTCCAAACATTCATTCGCCTATGGATTCGTTAAGAGACCAGAAACACATTTTCTTTTGTTTGGTTTTGTGTTGTTGATCTGTTGTTGTGATAGAAATAATTCATAAAAATACTCAAGTTGACAGGAAGGTCTGTGTATAGCAACTTTTACGTTTTTCTCGAAATCATGCGATTTCCCAACGATTCGATAGTCAGACTTCTGAGCGAATTCGTTATCAGAAACTCTATCGAATTTCGTTCACTTGAGTTAAAGACATTCATTCTAAATCAAAACGCTTTCTGTTCTTTCTTCCGTCATTTCATTGTTCAAACTAAATATCGCACTTTTTTTTGCATTCATTCAGTACTGAAAAGTCAATTAAGATCTTTGAAAGGGTTAATCCAAGTGTATTTATCAAATGGAATAAACAGAAAAATCCGAAATCATATAGAGTCGTGCAAGCGGCTACAATACGTTGTATTCATGGAAAGGATAACATCACAGTACGACGAATCGATTTGTTTGAATAAGTGAAAGAAAAAAAAATCTAAATTCAATGCGATTTTGATATATCTCAGACGTTCGTGATAGAAATAGTGAGTTTGTGCACGGATACTTACTTTGGAGGCAAATAGAAAATGGCGGGTTCAGAATTTCCTTCGCGTGATCGAACGAGGAAAACTTTGCAAAACGGTTTAACTATAGTATTAAATCACATTTAGTCGCACGACTGAAAATCATATTCGAAATAAATGTAGAAGAATGTGTACAACATCCATTTGATCGAATTTTCACTGTAGAAATACGTCGCATATGAAAAGAGAAAACTCGGATTGGAAAACATTAAAATGAAAGAAAAGTCACACAGAAGTGCAAAGAATGCTACTCTTCATGTTGCGTCAGCATTCAACGCATTGTAAAGAAATATCAAGTTGTGACCGAAAGAATTTCATTTTCTAAGCATTATTCATGTGCATCACAAGATTGAATAGCTATTCGTTTTAATCGTTACAGTACTATTCATCTATGTTTGTTTATTCTCATCCATTATTGTTCGTATTTCAGTGACATATCCTTGTCTTTTTCTAGAAAATATTCGTACACAGATATCATATATTATAAATGACTAAGACAGAAAAGAAAACTTTGTCGCACATTACTCCTCAACACTCGACTGATTAGTCAAAATAAATGAACATATTTGAAAGAGAACTGATGAACAGACTGTTGGTATTGTAAAATGTGAAATATATTGATTTCGTGTGACATAACGTCTTGTTGAACTCCATTCAATGTTTGATTAGCTGATCATAAAGTGTGAATTATTCATAAAATATGAACATCATCAATCGTCGACTGATAAAATACTAAAATCAGAAGGTTAGCAACTCCATTCTTGAAATCCACTTAATGTCAATTTATTTCTTTGAATACGTTGCATGTAAATTTGAGTTAAATTCATTATTCATTCATATCAAGGAAATGCTTTGCGTCATGTTTTCATACATTCAATTTGTACATTTTATCAAAATGCGTTAAATGTACATGTATTGCAAAATACTCACTTTCTTAAATGGTTTTATGTCATTCAAGTAAATTTGATACACATCAGAATTGAAATTTTTATGATTTGATTTATTTAGAAAAGTATTCCAAGTCCCCGTTCATGGTGTCTAATACTTCCTTTTCTACGTTATGTTGAGCTGAACTTCGAAGAAAATCCTTACACGTCTGGCATAATATATTACGGAACTCGATCCACGCCGATTTCTCATCGTTCCATTCTTCTGGAACAAATTCGTATCAATGCGCCGTCTCTTCAATGTCTGACACTTTCATGGGATGATATTTTACTTCTAGAATCGGGCTTACCTTGATCCTCTTTAGATCAGTTAAATATCCGTCTAAGTGTTAGGAGACAGGATGTGCCAGATGAATCGCTCTTAGGACGTGTGGTAATAGGCAAAGCTTTTCCTCAATTGCGATATCTTTCATTTGGTCGACGTCGCTTCAGACTCCCACCTCCAGAAGTGATGGCTCAACGAGTTTTATCGTGGTTCGATATTCTCATACCGTCATTATCAACGCTTTCCATCTTTCATGTTAACAAACGCTGTTGCTATTATCGATCTAAACCAAAATCAGCTATTGGCACACTCATGACACTTATCAGACATGTTCATTTAAATAATCCATCGGCTCATGTAGTCATTGATTCAAATGAAGACATTATTATTTGGCTTTGAGATTGAATTAAGAAAGAATTCTCATATAAAATAGACTAAAAAGCTTTTATTTATATCTCGAATAACGAGCAATTATGAAAATAAATATCTTCTTCATATAGAGTCGTTTTTATCAGATGAGAATGAAAGAAAACAAATCGAACATGTGTTAGAAATGAATCTTTTGAATTACAAAATATCTTTTGGGAAAAACTATAGAAGTCGAATATCATTCTTGTCATATTGAAACTGAATTTATCATCATTACCCAGGTCAACAAATCCGATGCTGGATCCGATCGGATCTGACCATCTGACAAAATCCGATCGGATTCCAAGAAACGGAATTGCATTGGAATCCGACTAGAAAAATCCCGTCGGTTGGTGCAAATTTTACGAGCGATCTTTTCAGCTATGTTCTATGATGACCCTTAGAAAATCCAGGAAATCCATGTTTCGGATCCGACATGGGATCCGAGTATGGGATTGTTCGACCTGGGTATCAACGTGAATGTTGAAAACTTTCAATTATTATGTGTTATTGATAATTCTGTGCAACGAAGGAAACAGCAAACCTTAGGAGTGGAAAAATATTCGCTCTGATTGAGTTTTCACATAATATTGGGATCCGTTACCGTGTTGATTGTCTGATATAAGCGGACTAGATCGAGATTTTTTCTTTCATTTTCATCATGTCGTTTTTTGAAGACATGATCAATAAGCAAAAGAGACTTTCATCTCGCGCGTTTATTTTCGATTGAAATTGTTTTGAACTTGCCATTTATTCATTGATAAGAACTCAATCTCGCTCGGCTGTAACTTTCGAAAGATCGTTTAATAGGACATTTGAGCTTTAATTACATGTCAACAAGAACTAATTTGTGCCGTGTTGAATATGATCAAAAGCGAATGAAAGTGGAAAATATTTCGAAATGACATCTTCAGAAATTAGAACGTTTGTTTTTCGCCTGGATTGGATGTTTTGACACTAGTCGAATTTGACCAGTCACTGACCAGCGTTTATTTCGTTGGACTCTTCACTGAATTACATTGATTTCTTTTCAACTTCTTCTTTACTTATTCAATTGACAAATGACAGAAAATAAATATATTGGAAAAATAGAATATATTGTAGATTGTTTGCAGATCAACAGTTGGCATATCGATACGTAATGTGGAANCTATAGTATTAAATCACATTTAGTCGCACGACTGAAAATCATATTCGAAATAAATGTAGAAGAATGTGTACAACATCCATTTGATCGAATTTTCACTGTAGAAATACGTCGCATATGAAAACAGAAAACTCGGATTGGAAAACATTAAAATGAAAAAGTCACACATAAGTGCAAAGAATGCTACTCTTCATGTTGCATCGGCATTCAACGCATTGTAAAGAAATAACAAGTTGTGACCGAAAGAATTTCATTTTCTCAGCATTATTCATGTGCATCACAAGAGTGAATTGCTATTCGTTTTAATCGTTACAGTACTATTCATATATGTTTGTTTATTCTCATCGATTATTGTTCGTATTTCAGTGACATATCCTTGTCTTTTTCTAGAAAATATTCGTACACAGATATCATATATTATAAGTGACTAATACAGAAAAGAAAACTTTAGTCGCACATTACTCCTTAACACTCGACTGATTAGTCAAAATAAATGAACATATTTGAAAGAGAACTGATGAACAGATTGTTGGTATTGTAAAATGTGAAATATATTGGTTTCGTGTGATATAACGTCTTGTTGAACTCCATTCAAAGTTTGATTCACTGATCATAAAGTGTGAATCATTCATAAAATGCGAACATCATCAATCGTCGACTGATAAAATACTAAAATCAGAAGGTTAATAATTCCATTTTTGAGATCCACTTAATGTCAATTTATTTCTTTGAATACTTTGCATGTAAATTTGAGTTAAGTTCATTATTCATTCATATCAAGGAAATGCTTTGCGTCATGTTTTCATACATTCAATTTGTACATTTTATCACAATGTGTTAAATGTACATGTACACTCAAAAGTATCTTTCTGTCATCATGATTTCATAAAATTACTGAACGAAAATATCTATCCATTTCTTCACGAACGATAGATACAAAGCGAATTAGTTGACTCGTGCAAATCAACTGCAAGGAATTAGTGAGTTCGATTCACAGTTCTTTGAAAAAAAAATATAAAAAACAATTAGCATTCACATTCACATGAAAACAGTGTGGATAAACTCTACATGAACGTCTCCCGTATCTTGAATGATCCTTTTAGAAGAGTATAGCTTTTCATGAAATATTAGGTTGTAAAA
The DNA here is from genome assembly GCA_905250025.1 of Adineta ricciae. Classification (NCBI taxonomy): domain Eukaryota; kingdom Metazoa; phylum Rotifera; class Eurotatoria; order Adinetida; family Adinetidae; genus Adineta; species Adineta ricciae. The sequence goes on from CAJNOJ010000427.1 coordinate 59,438, forward strand.
AATATCTTGATAGGGAGATCCTGCCATATTTCCTGGTGTTAACTCAGACAGGATTTCTATCATCCGAAACTGTCTTAGTGTCTTTCAAAGCTAAACAACGACCTGCAGTTATCGGTGTCCGAATCAATTGTAATAGAGCACGCGTAGCAAGTAATATAATCACGTCTCGATAGTAATTGGACAACGTCCAATGAACGTTGAAATATGATCTTATTCCTTTTTCTTTCCCCACTGACGTTCACTATCATACTGAAACAGAGAGAATTGAAATGAATAGCAAGAAACACTGTTGTATGTCGTGTACGGACGAGCATTGTCTATCCGTCATAATATATAGTCAATGTTTTTTCAATACGAAACGTTCAACGTCGATGACCGTCACCAGACTAGAAGATTTACCTAGTGAACTTTGGCTCGAGCTTTTCTCTTATTTCACTTGGTTCCAGTTGAACTCAACATGGGTTGAGTGGCGACTCAACAATCGTATTCACAAATTAGCTCTTCTCGCACAATCTCGTGTTGCTTTTGAAATAACACCAATGTTATTAAGAACATGGGATCAATGTTTAAGTTATTTCGAACATCAACATTCGACGATGGCACATCGTATAACTTCCCTTGTGCTCGATGAACCAATTCTGTCACGTGAAATAATTCGACGGTGGATGGAAAACGATTCTTCATTTTTTCCACGCATTCGTCGATGCACAGTTTTTGTCGAACTCATTGGTCACAATATGTTATCTAATCTCATTCGATTAATTCATCAAAACAAATCAACTCTTCATAGTCTTGTGATGTATTTCAATCGGCTAGATGACTATGAATACACATTAAGAGAAATCATCTCGCATGACGTCTCTGTACACACAATGAAGTTGATGTTTGTGGAAGGTAAGAGAACACATTCGTGTGATTATTGGTTGGATTTCCTGAACTCGAAAGTAGAATAGATGAGTGGTTAATTCTCGAGCGAAAACATTCGATTTAAAAAATCTTGATTCGAACTCTAAAACATGATGCGTTTTGGAAAAGAATGACTATAAAATCGAGATGGAATAACACATAATTCTGATTGGTCTATTTTTTGTTTTAGATGGTCGACACTATTGTGAAAATCGTTTATCTTCTAATACATTCTTTGATATTCCTTCTCATTTGGTCGCCTTTCTTCATACTGTGTCTTTCCGACTTTCATTGCGACGAATAGCCGATTTATTGATTCTCATACAACACTGTAGTTTACCACGCGTCCAATATCTTCATGTTACAGTCGAAAAGTCATTTCGCAAGTGGAACGAAAGGACTCGTCAATATGAGGAACTACCTTGTTATAAACTTTGTTCGAATGACTTTCATTCTAGTTTATTTGATTTACCAGATTTACGCACTTTTCATTTGCAACAAGTTTCTATGAGTGACATTATCGTTTTAATTCAACATCTTGCATCAATAGTTCGACTAGAGTCACTTACCGTGGTCAATTCCAATGTCAAAGGTATGCGAAACATACTCGAACAGTTATGATGATTGTGTAGATTATCTTCTATTAATTGAGAACATATTTCATTATAGTTTTTTTTTTCGTTTATTGTGTAGATCGAGACGAGTTGAACATATTCAAAACCAGCATGAAAACTCGCCTGTATTGTCTACGTAAACTTAAATTTATTCTTAATCTACCTGATGATACAGTATTCGAGGATGATGATCTCTATTGGTTCAATCTGGGCCATCGTGGTATTCAATATGAAATTGATAAGAATGAGACAGAATCAAAAATTGTTCTTTACACACTTCCATACTCACTCAACTGTCAACGGCAAGTGCGCAACAATGCATTTATACAACATTCACAAATTGAACGTAAGATCGACTACATTCAGTGGGTAGTCGATGATGATCCGTTATCAATCGAAAATAGTCTTGTCTATTTGCAAAATACTCACTTTCTTAAATGGTTTTATGTCATTCAAGTAAATTTGATACGCATCAGAATTGAAATTTTTACGATTTGATTTATTTAGAAAAGTATTCCAAGTCCCCGTTCATGGTGTCTAATATTTCCTTTTCTACGTTATGTTGAGCTGAACTTCGAAGAAAATCCTTACACGTCTGGCATAATATATGACGGAACTCGATCCACGCCGATTTCTCATCGTTCCATTCTTCTGGAACAAATTCGTATAAATGCGCCGTCTCTTCAATGCCTGACACTTTCATGGGATGATATTCTACTTCTAGAATCGGGCTTACCTTGGTCCTCTTTAGATCAGTTAAATATCCGTCTAAGTGTTAGGAGACAGGATGTGCCAGATGAATCGCTCTTAGGACGTGTAGTTACAGGCAAAGCTTTTCCTCAATTGCGATATCTTTCATTTGGTCGACGTCGCTTCAGACTCGCACCTCCAGAAGTGATGGCTCAACGAGTTTTATCGTGGTTCGATATTCTCATATCGTCATTATCAACGCTTTCCATCTTTCATGTTAACAAACGCTGTTGCTATTATCGATCTAAACCAAAATCAGCTATTGGCACACTTATGACACTTATCAGACAACATGTTCATTTAAATAATCCATCGGCTCATGTAATCATTCATTCAAATGAAGAAATTATTATTTGGCTTTGAGATTGAATTAAGAAATAATTCTCATATAAAATAGACTGAAAAGCTTTTATTTATATTTCGAATAATGAGCAATTATGAAAATAAATATCTTCATATAGAGTCGTTTTTATCAGATGAGAATGAAAGAAAACAAATCGAACATGTGTCAGAAATGAATCTTTTGAATTATAAAATATCTTGTAGGAAAAACCAGAAGTCGAATATCATTATCGTCAAATTGAAACTGAATTTATCATCATTATCAATGTGAATGTTGAAAACTTTCAATTATTATGTGTTATTGATAATTCTGTGCAGCGAAGGAAACAGCAAACCTTAGGAGTGGAAAAATATTCGCTCCGATTGAGTTTTCACATAATATTGGGATCCGTTACCGTGTTGATTGTCTGATATAAGCGGACTAGATCGAGATTTTTTCTTTCATTTTCATCATGTCGTTTTTTGAAGAAATGATCAATAAGCAAAAGAGACTTTCATCTCGTGCGTTTATTTTCGATTGAAATTGTTTTGAACTTGCCATTTATTCATTGATAAGAACTCGATCGCCCTCGGCTGTAGCTTTCGAAAGATCGTTTAATAGGACATTTGAGCTTTAATTACACGTCAACAAGAACTAATTTGTGCCGTGTTGAATATGATCAAAAGCGAATAAAAGTGGAAAATATTTCGAAGTGACATCTTCAGAAGTTAGAAAGTTGGTTTTTCGCCTGGATTGGATGTTTTGACACTAGTCGAATTTGACCAGTCACTGACCAGCGTTTATTTCGTTGGACTCTTCACTGAATTACATTGATTTCTTTTCAACTTCTTCTTTACTTATTCAATCGACAAATGACAGGAAATAAATACATTGGGAAAATAGAATCTATTGTACTTGTTTGTAGATCAACAGTTGGCATGTCGATTCGTAATGTGGAAATAGGAGAAGCATTACACGACAAATCACAATTGGCAACCAAAGGCGTTTTCACTTGTGTGGCTGTTTTAATCTTTCTACAAGATGATGGATTATTCCTCGCTCACATTGGTTCTGAGATCTTCGACATCGGTGGAAAGGATCCATTAGTTGAAGTACAACGTATTATTGAGAATGCAATCATTATGTTCGATACCAATCATAAAGACACAGTTCCCGAAAGTATCTTTTTAATGGGCGGTGTCCAAAACAAAGAATATGTCAAATTGAACGATGCTCTTACAGATTGGAGACTTTCTCCTTCAATAATTGGGCCAAGCTGTGAAATAATATCGTCTCAACGTCTACGAACATTCATTGAGAAGATCAAATACCACAATTTGTGCATAAATTTTATTGAAAACTCCATTTCCGTTGGTGATATTATCGATTCGACTTGGATATCTGACGTTTCCATCGTCTGCAACAAGATATTAACGTCACCTCTAATTGCAATTTGTCACAATACTTTAGAAAAGATTCTGAAATAGATGGGGAACGGGTGTCTTATAGTTCAACAGTCATCTACGTTTTCGATTTTTCACGCGACGAACCACATGCGTTCATTTGTTCAACTCGTGATCCATCTCCATTCATCGTCCACGTTATCCACAGATCAGAGATCAATAGAGCCTCACTTGATATTGTCTATTTCTTCTGTTAAAGTTAGGTTTTTTTCCAAAATAAATCATTTGATGATTCATCGATATTGTCACATTCAAGATATTGTCATCAACATTTTAACTAAATGAAACAAAGTTTATTTACAGGTAACACGGCCTAGTATAGCCGCTAAACCCTCTATCGAAAGAATAATGTTATAATTAGAGCGCTACTATTCGTCCAAAGAGAGAAAAAAGTTATTTCAGTTGAACGATCTGATCATTTGATAATTTGTCAGAGTGTTTTACGTAGACTAATTTCGCTTCTTGAAATCTTCCGAAATTATAACGCTTAGTCGTGACATGTACATTTTCACTCTTCCATTTAGTCTAGAGCCACTTTTGAAACTAATCCGTTCATTCTCTTCTATTCCTTCTTTGAAGTCACCCTCTTTGTGCTACTGTGACTGTCGAAGCAACACCTGACAAGCGAAACATTATTCTGAATGACTGGTATCAGATGAGATTCGTATAGTATACCTTTTTATAAAAGTGTGCGATCTCATTAATATGCTGATGGCTATGGAGATCCAGCGATCGGACGTCAGTCAGCTAGTTACATTTTATTTTACATATTGCCGCTTAAAACATTATCGTCTAAAAAAATTGATCCTTTGTCGCAAAAAAAACGGGCCAGCAAGTGTTCATGAAAAAACTAATACCGGATTCGAGATCCTCGACCTCGATTACCTTCCGGTCAAACTTTGTTTTCCACTAGGGTCACTAAGTAGTCACTATCGAACAGTGATGTGAAAGAACGAACCAACCAACCAACATCAACTCGTTTTTTTTGAAATACCTGCTCGACGCATAACCCTCCTTTCAGTAGAGGGAATAAAACTTGAAATATCTGTAAGAACTGACTGAACTCTCAGAAAAAGAAGGAATAAAATTTATAAATTCTCATTGACAATCACTATTTTTTCCTAATTCAACAACAATATGTTTGAAGACGATGAGAGAGAGAATAGTTCTTTCATAACATCAATGGATGTGTCAAAGTCAATCTGAGTTTTATCTGCATTCAAGACAACCACTTCAAGCGTTTCCATGTCATCACATGAAATAGATGATTCTTCAAACAATTTGTGGATCAATGACGAAGTCAATCGTACAATCACAGTATGCTCTTGAACAGGTCAGATAGCATCAACTAATCGGATGAAATTCAAAATGCGTTTGTTTCATTCATGTTCATCAGAAATAGTTCTTTTGCCAACGTCTGTACCAACCAAATAGTGATAACTGTGTACTGTTTTCAAGTAAACCAAATGAACGACATGTAAGAAAATGGAGACGTTCTATTTTCATTGAATGACTAATCATTGAAATGATTTGATTCTTGCTGCTGATTACTATTGATAATCGTTACAGCGACAGGAAGGTTTGTTTTGGGATGAGGTACAACATATCGATGTTTTTGATTGCAAAGAGCTAATGAAGTTGTTGAACTGACAGAGTTATGACAGACACCTTTTCTGTCCACAAGAACAAAGTCAGTTCGACGTAATTCAGGAATGATTTCTCTCTCATCCAAAGTAGTTGACCATCTGATGTACAAAGGGTTTGAAACGATTGTTGCATGTGATCTTTTGATAGAGTGAACGAACTATCTGGTTTTTCCCAAAGACCATTTATTGCTTTTGTAAGAAAAAAGCGTAATTGTTGATAGTAAGTGTTTTCAGCCAAAAATTAATCTGTTGCTACGTTGATGATAGATCAAAAACGGTTGTCTGGTGAAGATTTTCATCATTTCTAAGATTGATTTCGCATTGCATACGATCGACTGCTATGAGAATCGGTTTTTCTTTGTGATTTCTGATCAGATCATTCACACTCACATCTTCGATATACGTTTCAAGTCGATCATAGAAACAGAAATATGTCTCAGCTCTCATATCTGCCAGTTGATTAACATGTATAAAACATTTTCTGATTAATGTCACTATTCAATTGTTGATTGCCAAAATTGAAATTGAATGCAAATCAACTCTTTTCTTTCCACACTTTGATAAACAAGACATGTTAACTTCGTTGAACGAAACTATTCCTTGTCAAAATCGATGTATATTTCATTTTTGTCGATGAGTGCACTTTGATCACGGTGATGATCGAGTACTTTTCTTAGAGTTTCTTGTTTTTTTTTGTCACAAATCCCATTCCTTTATTCCATCACAACTACTGATCGTTTGTTTGTGCACTTAAGTCGAGAGTAAATCATCTTGTTTGTCCTCCATTTAACAACGATGAAGATAAAATTTGTTTTATCTCAAGTTTAAAGAAGAAACAGTTTGTCAACACAGCTCCTTTGAGACTGAAATGTGAAACTTATCTGCTTATTTTCTGAGAAGGAGACTGTGAATGACAATAGAATATTCACAAATTAAACTCAATTTCAATTTACCACACTTTGGTTGACTGGTGACTCTTCAAATGGGACGTTTTCCATTGATCGTTCAAGAGATTCCACTACATCTCTTCAGTCATTCGATTCGATCACTTCAATTTCAAAATGCATGTTGTTCAATTAATAAAACAACAACTTATTTTACTACGAACAAGTGCTACGATTTAATCCATTCGCCATTAGGTATTCATTGTGAATTTCTTTCATTGAATGTACNACTGAATTACATTGATTTCTTTTCAACTTCTTCTTTACTTATTCAATTGACAAATGACAGAAAATAAATATATTGGAAAAATAGAATATATTGTAGATTGTTTGCAGATCAACAGTTGGCATATCGATACGTAATGTGGAAATAGGAGAAGCATTACACGACAAATCACAATTGGCAACCAAAGGTGTTTTCACTTGCGTGGCTGTTTTAATCTTTCTACAAGATGATGGATTATTCCTCGCTCACATTAGTTCCCAGGTTATTATAGCACGGTCGGTTCCGGCCGGTTAGGTTCGTTTTCCGACCATTTCCTTGCCACCGGATTCCGGTCGGAAGTTCAAACGTAGGTTCCAGTCATTTCCTGTGCAATTCCGGCGGCAAGGAACCTTCTGGAATCGTCGATAACTGTGCCGGATCCGACTCAGATTTCAACGGATCCAGTCGCCGGAATGGTCGACCTCGGTTCTGAGATCTTCGACATCGGTGGAAAGCATCCATTAGTTGAAGTACAACATATCATTGAGAATGCAATCATTATGCTCGATACCAATCATAAAGACACAGTTCCCGAAAGTATCTTTTTAATGGGCGGTGTCCAAAACGCAGAATATGAAAAATTGAACGATGCTCTCACAGATTGGAGGCTTTCTCCTTCAATAATTGGCCCAAGCTGTGAAATAATATCGTCTCAACGTCTACGAACATTCATTGAGAAGATCAAATACCACAATTTGTGCATAAATTTCATTGAAAACTCCATTTCCGTTGGTGATATTATCGATTCGACTTGGATATCTGATGTTTCCATCGTCTGCGACAAGACATTAACGCCACCTCTGACTGCAATTTGTCAATACTTCGGAAAAGATTCTCAAATGGATAAGGATCGGGTGTCTAGTCCAACAGTCATCTACATTTTCAATTTTTCACGCGACGAACCACATGCGTTCATTTGTCCAACTCGTGATCCATCTCCATTCGTTCTTAACATTATCCACAAAATCAACGTGAAAGTTGACGAAAAGTCACCTAGCACAAATCTTTTCGTTAATCTTATTGATCATGTAATCCATGATTTAATTCCACAGATCAGAGATCAATAGAATCTCACTTGATATTTTCTATTTCTTCTGTTAAAGTTAGGTTTTTTTTTTCAAAATAAATCATTTTATGGTTCATCGATATTGTCATCAATACTTTAACCAAATGAAACAAAGTTTATTTATAAAACTTGAAATATCTGTAAGAACTGATTGAACTCTCAGAAAAAGAAGGAATAAAATTTATAAATTCTCATTGACCATCACTATCTTTTTCTTAATTCCGCAACAATATATTTGAAGACGTTGAGAATGAGAACAGTTCTTTCATAACATCAATGGATGTGTCGAAATCAATCTGAGTTTTATCTGCATTCAAGACAACCACTTCAAATCTTTCCATGTCATCACATGAAATCGATGGTTCTTCAAACAATTTGTGGGTCAATGACGAAGTCAATCGTACAATCACAGTATGTTCTTGAACAGGTCAAATAGGATGAACAAATCGAATGAAATTCAAAATGCGTTTATGCTTCGTTCATATGTTCATCGGAAATAGTTCTTTCGCCAACGTCTGTATCAACCAAATAATGATAACTGTGTACTGTTTCCAAGTACACCAAATGAACGATATGTAAGAGAATAGAAACCTTCTATCGTCATTGAATGACGACAATGGAAATGATTTGATTCTTGCTGTTAATTATAATTGATAACCGTTATAGCGACAGGAAGATTTGTTTTAAGACGAGATAAAACATATCGATGTTTTTGATCGAAAAAGAGTTATTGAAATTGTTGCACTGACAGAATCATGTCATTAGGTGAATAAATGTCATTAGAGAACAGTTTTTTGAATTCAAAAAATTAGTAAAAACTATATTCCCAATAAGAACATTTCAGGTAAAACGTATGGGTCAGCACAATTATTTTACGATGAGTTACAATCTACTGATGCACACTCGAATTTGCAAAAGTATGTGCATAAATTTCGAATGAAATCTTCTAACACATAGACATTATTAACAACTTCAAACAGATTGCAAAGCATCTCTACAATTTTTATCGAATTACTTCGATGTACCGGTAGGATTTTCGTACGAATCCGTCAAGCAAGAACCCTATTGAATTTCGTTAATCTAAGCCAATCATATTTACTCTAAATGCACACATGTAGAAATGTTTTCTTTTTTTTCTTTCATCATTTAATTGTTCGAACTCAATATTGTACTTTTTTTGTGTTCATTCAGTAATGAAAAGCACATTAAACTCTTAATAAAAATAAATTCAAGTTTATTTATCGACGGAATAAATGTAAAAGATTAAGATGATATACTATAAGCGGTATAATAAGAAGTTGCGTTCGTGGAAGAGTTACATCGTAATACGACGAATCGAATTATATGAATAAATGAAAGAAAAACATCTAAACACAATATCGATTTAATAAATCTAAGATATTCGTAATAGTAACATTGAGATTTCATGCATGGATACTTAATCCAGAGATAGTTGAGATCAAGCGTTTTTGCTTGAATTTAGTTGACAATTACAGCAGTGTGTTCATTCGTTGGTTGCTGATAGTTTTCTTCGCATGATTGACAAGAAAAATTTGGTAGAACGATCAAACTACATTGTTAAATGTTATTGTGATCGCATAATTTAGAATCGATTTCAAAATAGATGTAAAAGAATGCGTACGGCAACCATTTTTCGGATATTTTCTATAGGGATATGTTGCATATTAAAAGAAAAAAAACCGGAGTGGAAGACATTAAAATGAAAGAGAAGTGCTCAAGAGTAAAGGATGCCGCTCTTCGTGTCGCATCAGAATTCCACTCAGTGGAAAGAAATGCCAACTTGTGACTGAGAAAATTTTATTTTCTAAGCATTATTATTCGTGTGCAACACAAGAGAGTAGATCGCAGACACCATTAACATCTCCTATACTTTAACGAGAGTAATGCCAATGAATAACACAACCGTAATGACAACCAACGTTGAATGGTGGTTGATTTTGATAGATGTGTTAATGATCATATCAACGGTTTCAGCGGTTCTACTTGCTATTGTTTTTACAATTATGGTTTTGATGTATCGAACATGTCGAACAGTTTCGATGATGTTTAGCAGTAATTCATGTCTTGCAGAGATTCTTTTTGGATCTACGATGGCAAATATGGCGGTGTTTTCATTCGAGAATGATCGACAACAGAAAGCTTATCAAGATTCACTTTGTACATTACGTGGATATTTGGGCTACGTAGGGTGTGGTTTGTTTTTTTATTCGTGTGCTTTACAAACAATTTATCGATATATTGTCATTGTTCATCCAACTCGTCTATCTTGGCAATCAGCTCGAGTTCAACTCATCGCCATATCTTTTATGTGGTTATATTGTTTCTTAACAATGTTTCCTTGGCTTTTAACTGGTGACATTACATATAGTGTCGTCGATCAAATATGTTTAGTCCCATTACGTTTATCAGTGCCTATTGTATACAACATGTTAGTGCTTTATGTGATCCCGATGTCAATGATAATCATTATCTATATGAAACTTGTTCATCATATGCATAAAATAAGTACTCGTGCAACATCAGCTAAAACTGTATTTCAAATTCGTCGTCATTTCATCGTTGTTTGTCGAATTGTCATCATAGTTGTCATTCTACTTATTTTGAGTATACCATATACAGTCTTCAATTTTATGTCTTTCTTTACAAAACCACCAAAATATCATTTACGTATCGCAATTTTAGTACTTGATATATCTCAACCATTGACAATGGTAATTATTTTCGTATTGAGCCAACCAGTTATGGATATCATAAAGAAATGGAGATTGTTGCCGATGAATACTATTCACCCTACAATAACATGAAACAAATTTATCCATTTTCAATAGAATATTCATCGTCAACATTGAATCTACGCAGAACAAACTCGCTTCTTGTTCTTGTTTGAAACTGAAAGATGTCATCAATAAATAATCAGTTTTTGCCTACACCTCTGTTTTAAGAGACAGTCTTTTGTATTCTTTTTTTAGGGATATTTTAAGTGCAGCTGTGTCCTTGAAGAACAACACATACTCAAAACATATGAAAAAGACACGAGAAATCTACTCGCATTCAAAGATCAAACTTTTTCATTATCCATTAGTGAAATTCCTTCGAAAAAAGTCATGGTCATCTCAGCCTATATACGACGTCTTGTTGAGTTATTTCACATAATAATGCATCGTTTTCAAAACGATTCGATTGAAATTAATTTTTCTTCCATAATCTCGTTTTAAGAATTCTTTTCCTTAGAAATCTGAATCTTGCAAAGCGTTTGCTCGCGCTTCAATGATTACTTTTAAAAAGATTAGAAAATACGTAGGTTGAAACATCTCACAATTGAATGGCTTATTCGTTTTAATCGTTACCGTGCTATTCATTGAATTAATGATTGATAGATTTCATTTCTTTTCTATTGTTATTCGTCTTTCAATGATATACACTTGTCTTTGTTCTTAAAAATACTCGGCTTGTATTTAATTGCTCAGTAGTTTATACCTAATGTTCAGTGATTTATTTTCATAAACTTCTCAGTGCCTCTTGCTCAGTAAAACAATTTGTGTTGCAATGGAAATAGTTCTAAATCTCAGGAGATTAATCAGTAAAAGTTCAGTATTCAATGGTTTTTTGCTCAGTTAAGAAATGTTATCTGCACAGTATTTTAGTCTCTTTATTTCCGTAAAATAACACCATTTCAAGCAATAGCAAATTATTGAACTAATAATGCTTTTTTGGCTTTTGATGGCCATTCACGACGTCTTTCTCACCAATTGGAACATCGTTAGCATCAGTTAGCGGCTTGCATAGGTTTAGTCTGATAGCCATTCCAGTGACAAATTTACAAATAAACTTTTTAAAAAATGCTGGACAATTGTAAGTGCCTTCGACCAATTTTATTTTATCGATCAGACACCGACGGGACGGGACAAAACTTTATTTTTGTTTGTCCCGCGATCAATTTTTATAATTTATATATTGAGTAGGTGGCTGGTATGTTCATCAATTGATCTTGAACAACAGATGATTGTTTAGCAAACGAATTTTGAGGAGGAGAGTTTGGCGAAAGTTCATTCTTTTCTACAAAGAAAAACCATTTTTTCATACCGATTCGCGAGAGAAGAACGTCATACAATCCAACTTGAGGAAACATCTATGAAACATATCATCTCATCGTTTTTTTTCTCGCTGCTTAATCGCGAACTGTAATTGACTTGTTCGCCAGAAGTCATTGGATAAAAATTTAATGAAGTTGATTGTTTTGCTCCCCACTGGCAATAGAAAGCATTTCTCATAATGATAGTCTGTCTCGAGTTTTGTTCATAAGATAGAGAATGTGAAGCTGAGTTTTAACATCTTTCCATTTGTAATGATATATTACTACCTGTGTATGTGCCGACAGCTAGCTTTGTGCTTTGAGTAGGTAAGTGTTGAACAACGAATAGGGCACTGCCTGCAACTAGAATACCTAGAGCCAATGAACAGGCAGCCAGTTTCTTGAACATTATAAAACCACCAGCGTGAAGTAGTTTTGTTTTTTCCATTGTTGAGTCAAGTGACAATGGAAAATGATTAGCAGTATCATCTGTTGTTAGATCGAGCACTGTTTTCATCTGATACTCTTCCGGCTGTGCAGACGTAGTCATAATTTATCCTTTTCACTCTTGTTTTTTATTCTATCTACAAATAACACTCGAAATTTTATGTCTAACTTTAATTCTTTCTAAAAAATACATACGATGACGTTACACGTAGCAAAAGAGTACATCAAATAAGTGAAGCACGAAATAGACATGCAATCGAGAGAAAACAGGCTCAAATATAAGTGGCAATACACTTGACATGCCACCAGAAGATTAATGATGAGCTATCTTGTTTATTGAATCAACAGTCGATTACTGCATTGGGCGGTAGACGGTATATTCATAGGTGTCTGATTGTGAAATAAGAGGCGAAACAAAATACGATGGGAATCAAAGATCATATCAGTTGATTACATGGCAACAGGGAATGGTGTTCATTAGTATTCATTCTATTAGCTCTCTAACTTTAGAACATCAGCTCTTTTTGTAAGATGATCTATATTTTATTTTCAAGACAGAAGATAAATTCCTTTATTATGATTGCATTACATAAGGAATAAAACGAACCAAAAAAGAAACAGTTGATTTCGAGATAGCGTTCTTTCTCAGCAATGAGAAACATGAGACGAAGAATTGAAGCGAAACAATTTCTACAAGATGATTGAAATCAAATCTAAAACAACTATCGTAATACGAGAGGCGCCGCAACAAATACACTCTAAACACGAGCAATATCCGCCCTACGTAGCGCGGCTTCCACCAAGTCACCGAAAAATGCTCTCCGCTTAGTAAAATGTGCACAATCTAATGTTCAAAACTTCACTTCTTTTTCTTTTAGCCCCACTCGTTAGCATAACCTTAAAAGGCTTCGGCAACTTTTGTTTGATGGTGACAGAAACAGTAGTATAAAGGACGGTAAAGAAGGTGAGACAAGTCGTCATGATGTGCATTTAGACATTGCTCGAATATTCCTGATTAATTGACTATTATCGCTTTGACTTCAAGAAGAAGAGCGGATGACATTAGTCAAATCGTTGTCAACTAACCAAGAGATACAACAAATGTGAAATCGTTCAGCAATATGTTACTTCATTGAACTAAATAAATAATGTGATAGGAAGGATGGCTTTCATAAGAAGAATCTATCTAGAAATACCAAATGATCGGATAACTAGAACACTAAAAAATATTGGTTTCGAAGTAACGAAAATTCTTCAATTAACAGGCAAAGATGTAAAAGCAGCGGTATAATAGTTGAATATATCACTTCTTTCTCTACACATATATGCACATGATCATCGCATCTTGTGGGTCAGTTCTTCTCTTTCCTTAACAAGAATAAACGTAGCGAAGTTCGAAGGAGCTGGCAACTTCATGTTTACACTCCACTATCAAGATACGAAAAACTTACATATTTACTGAAAACTAATACATGTATACTGGTGATCGTTTGTTTATAGACATGGAAGTTTTGCAGCTGGTTAGGAATTTTTTATCAGTTTCACTTCTTCCCGATCATTTCGACGATGATACAATGTTAGACTTTTCAGTGGCAAAACTAATGAACTGGCAATTCACAGATCCGTTTACAAACTTTTTAGTCGTCTTCATAAATGAAAGTTGTTGTACATTCTATAAATTGCCACATATCAGACATTAAAGAGAACAGAACAGTTCCTTGTTTGCTTTAGATTCAAATTGCTTTTCTTACTTCGTGCCTTTTTGCATATAACAAATTTTGAAATTCGAAAAAGAGATTATCAACGACGACAACAACAAATTTTTCCAAAACAATTTCTTGAATTTAATTCATTTTCGTTATCTATACAACAACAAATTGTATCACTGTTGAATTCATAACATTGTATGTTTATTACTGAAAAGGAAAACGAATGATAAATTGAGGAGTTTTAGAGCATGTGAACCATTGGTTAACAATTGTAATTTATCGACCAGTTCGAGACTTGCCCTCGTTTAATTCAATATTAAAGTAACTGTGAATGAGTCCGATTTTGAAAAAAAATTCATCTGCCTTACGACTTTTGCTGAGATCTATACTTTTATTGAAATGTATTTCATAATAATACCACCTTCATGACAATTCTAGAACATCAGTATGGTTCAGAGAAGAAACAA
>CAJNOJ010000428.1:0-19009 GCA_905250025.1 Adineta ricciae
AGCACGAAGTAGCTAGCACGAACAAACGATATGTTAGCTAAAAACTTTTTTACTAAGTATGTCCCGTCCATGAGAACTACACCATTCGACTCAGAATTTAATTCTGCATCGAATGGTGATACGTTTATTCGCCGGACAAACTTTGGAAAAATTCTATCTGGATTATAAATAGACATAAAGGAAACGAACAAAGATATAGATAGAAAATTTTCCAAAGTTTGTCCGGCGAATAAAAGTACCATCATTCGATGCAGAATTAAATTCTGAGTCGAATGGTGTAGTTTTCATGGGCGGGACATACTTAGTAAAAAAGTTTTTAGCTAACATATCGTTTGTTCGTGCTAGCTCCTTCGTGCTAGCTTCACAATGATGTTCACTTTTACTTCTTCAGCATAATTATGAATGCTCTCGAATCACTGTAGAGTTTTGAAAGAAAATGCTAACAGCTATAATATCCAAATATGTAATTAATTGCATAAACGGCTAGTGCCAGTCGATAAATAAGAGCATATAGTAGCGAATGGATAGATCATATATAAATGTGCCTATAACCTGCCAAAAATGTAAAATGAGACCTAGTGAGGATAAGTCAGTTCCTGTCAAAGAACTGGTGGGTACAGATCAGTTCCGTTCAAAAGAACTCTTACATAGTTCCCATGATTGGAACTAATATGGAATTGTCCAAGGCCTATATGGTGCTAGATAAGAATACTAATGTGTGAAAAGTTTGTTTTAGAGCCTTCAGGGTTCTGATTCAGAAGATTTGGGTGGTGGATGTTTTAGTAAAAATCTTTTGGGCCGGTTGTGGAAAAGGTTTTATACGAAATCTATGATACGAAACCTTTTGTGACCATTTTGTAAAATGGTTTTGTACGAAACCCTTAGTACGGAGCCTTTGGTCTCCTTCCTACGAAATGGTTTTGTACAGAACCTTTTGTACGAAACTTTTTTTCTACGGAACTTATAAATGGTTTCGATTTTGTGCCCGAGGGAAGATCCTTTTTTAGTTTCGTAGTGTACCTTTTTTTTTTAGAGTGTAGCTCCAATTGTTTCTACTGCAGCTGAACTCGCAGGAGAAAAATTCGATGATATGTCAGATGCCATTGACGTTATCTTTTTCTCCTAACATATTATTTAAATTATCACATCAGCTAGACGGCATCAAACATGCCCTTTTATTTTTCTTCTCCAATTTCAGTGCAAGAGCGTTACTACCACGACGCGCTTCGATCGCATCAAAAGATCTTTACGAGTGTCTCGCTTATATGAATTGTACGAGAGATTGAAATCTAGTACGATTTATATCAGTTCTAGAATGCTTCAAAAGTTTGATGTTAACTAGTTCGACTTAAAACGCCCTTTGAAGTCAGGGGGATGTAGGGCAGATCAAAACGTTGGTATCAGTTAGGACGGATATTAATATTCTGATGTGTCGAGAGTGGGTGTAAGTGTTTGTATAACTAGGTATTGGCCAAACGCTTATAATCTTACTCTTAGGCTCGCCCAAACGCCCACATCTACACCCATCCGACATATTATTACTGTCCATATAGACAGTTTATAAACATCTCTTAATGATTAGTTCTGCCTAGTAGTTCATCACACCTTCTGTTTGTTTCACATAAAAAAATCTGAAAGGTTCCATTTTGAAACAGGAGGCTGTGTTTGCGACTCCTCCAGATCTACCAGTATAATAATGGTTGGCTAAGGAGCTCCAGAAGACAGTCGGTCAATGTATGATCTTCGCATATGTCCTTTTCCACGTAATATCACGTTTCTTTCATCCGGTTTTAGACGAGCAAGAAATGCTTTACGTTGGTAAATGAATGCTGGATTCTTAACTAAAAACAAGGCAAGATGCCATTTACGTTTTGACTTGGATAGTTTTGTTGTTGATACAGGATCGACTGTGTATCGGAGAAGGTGACTAGCAAAACAAAGTAAAATGGGATGTCGGTGAGCACATTCCATATGAATAAATCCACAATATGTACTAAAGCCATCATCTAGCTTTTCAAGTTTTCGACCTAACGGAGAGTAATCGAGTCGACACATGTAAATTGTTCCGCCGATAGCACTTTTTACAATACGAAGTGTTGCCGTAATAGAAGCAAGAAAAGCATCAAAAAACAAATTAAAGTATAGAAAAATCATCAGCATACGTCGATTATTGATTGATAATACATCACCTGCACGTTGAAGAAATACGTATCGAGACAACATTCTGTCCAAATAGATTTTAAAAACAATCAAAAGCGATATAGGAATGACCATCTTAAGGATAAATTCGATAAACCTCATGCTGCCATATGTAATGTACACTTCAACTAGAAATGTAATAATCAAAATCAACTGAGCTACAAGCACATAATTCCACAAAACATAACCAATGAGGGTACCAGCAAAATGAAAATTTTCAATACCATGATCAATATTATTCTCAGGCAAAGCTCGCGGAATCTCACAGTCATCTCCTCGAAACGTCTGCAGTAAGTTTCGACGAATAGACGCAAGCAAGATGAGTAGCTGTACAACAGTAGCAAAGAGAGCAGCTGAAATGGCAATTATAAAAGGCCGAATAAACTGTGGAATGGTAAAGGTAGGAGAATCTTCATTACTCTGCGTCGAATAATAATTTACTGATTTCGTAGAACTGTTTATGGAGTCGACTAAATGTTGGACCCGTTTCCGTAGTTCATGGACCCACGGAGAGGCTCGAAAGCATGCCTGAAAGCAAAGGTTCAGCGTAACAAATTAAATTACATTCAAAAAATATCATTTAATTTCATAAAAGAACCTCTAGATGTCTAACTTTTCTTTAGAATCGTCTGAGAATACAATCCTTCTTTTCATTATATAGAATTAAATTCGTCCTCTTTTTTTAGTACCCGCTGGCAAATTACCTCCATAGTCAAGAAGAAAAGTAGAAGAAAGATTGCTGCATAAACGCAAAGGATACGCGATGAAAATCGAAAATCATTTCGCCACGTATAAATGCGTCGAATGTTCATTGTAAATCGGTTGCTTGGTCGATTTTCATTTTGACTTCTAGATAAGTTTTTTATATATTGTGATTCCGTTGAATAAGGTAATGATGAGTGTAGAAGAATTTTTTGCTCGCTGCTTAATTGTTTGTTTCTAACATCTTTGCGGTAAAGTTGTTTGAAAAATAATACAGGCAGTTTAATGCTGACGTAGGCAAGCAGTAAATAACGAGGAATATCGGCACAGACTTGGAAAGAAAGTAACTTTGAACCAGTACCATAGTAATTTAGGTAAAGCGCAATATTATTTTGTACTGCATCATCATCGGTAGAATAATAATCATTGCGGCATAAATTGTTATCAATGATGGTAACACCGAAGAGAAGCCATGCATATAAAGTAGCGCATGCTAAACTTAATCGAGTGTGAATGTAATTGGCGGCCAGAAGTGGATAGCATCGACAGCCGATGACAAATACTTTTATTATATCGAGAACATACTCCACTATGACACCTATTAAAAAGAGAGAAACTAGTCGCCAAGAAATAAGCACATCATAATGAAAATCGCATGAAACTATGTTCAGTAGCTGTTCTTTACAAAAAGCATCGGAAAGATGCACTGTTTGAGAAAGCGCTAGTACAGTTCATAGAAATAGCTTCGATCGTTAACGAAAGCTAATCAATAAGACTTTTATCGACTAAGTTTATTCGACAGAGATCCACAGAATGGACATGATCTGGGTAATTATATGGTCTCTCAAACTACAATTAATATTGATGTCTGTAGGTCCTTGATGTTGTAGTGAAAAAAACATTTTTTGAAAACAATCACTGACAAACCTTCATCTTCTAGTGGATTAAAGCGAGCACTTAACAATTCATAAGCAATGTCTAATAATTCATCGGCGAAAATTGCGAACATCACTGCAGTAAATCTTGGTTTGACATGAGAAAAGAAATCGACAGGTATTGGTAGAGCAAAATATCCATTACATTTGTCTCTTTGCAGTGCTACCCGTTTTGTTGTGATGGCAAATATTATAATTAATAAACAAGCGACGGGAAATGTAATATTAAATTGACTATCAAAAATAATTTTAGAACATAAAGAATGTTTTTCGAAAAGCAAAGTTTTTCCATGTTCAAATTTATTAACAGCTTCATGATGAATCGACTTTAAGAGGATCCATTTAATAATAAGCGTACCAGTACCTAGTAGAATCGTACCAATAACAATGATTCGTGAGCCAAATGATCGAGATTGGTTCGTTAATGTAGATCGAGTGATCACAGAATCTTCAACGATTATCGGAATATTTTGGCTGAAATATAGGTATGAGCAAACAAAATTTTGAAAAACACAGATCGTACTTCACTTCGTCTGTTGAAGGCGTTGTGCGCTTTTTAATGCTGTAATGAAATAACTTCAACCCATAGAAAAGTGCCATCAGGAAGGCTAACATCACGCCAAATGCAATAACCTGTTTGCCGCTACTGGTCTCTGCGAAAAATGACAAGTATAAAAAAAGTTGATAAACGATCAGAGCGCCTGATTCAAACTACATCAAATTTCTGAAAACTTTTTCGTATGACCCTAAGACCTCGACTTCCCGATATATTCTGGAGCTGATGTTTGGATTGTAGAATAGAGCAAACTTCTTTCCGTCGAGCCATGTCATTTTCATGGGAAAATAACAAGATTGAAGCGAGTAGTGACCGCAACAAGTGGATCTACTTTGAAATTTTTTTCGTTCTGTTACTATTACCGCCCCATCAGCACAGCTAAAGTGCATGAGATGATCGAAAGAAGTCTATGTTGGGTATATAGATCGCTACCCTCGTTGATAAAAACCGCATCATCAGATGTGCTTCATCGAGCTCCATCGACTGATGAGCTTTTCATTTCGATTAAACCTACCCTTGATAGTATTTTAGACGCTTTTATCAACTTTTTCGTGAAATGTGATGAAGCGACCTGTACTAATTCTATCACGGCAGCTTTTTCTCTATCGTTATGCCACCCCACACTACAAAATACACGGAAAGTTTTTGAAGATCAGAAAAAAAGATACTCGCGCTACCCGAAGTACGGAGTTTCGCAAAGCATTCGATAGGACAAACATGAACAAAGTCAAGAGCTATCGAATGACATGTAGAGTGGCAATGTTTCACGGCTGAGTATCATATATTTTTTGTTTGTCCCAACATGGACGTTTTATATCGAGCTTTTCGCCAGCAAAAGTCCAACTACTTAATTTTTAAACTATGTGACAGACCTTTCTTTCTGTTGAATGCGAACCAAAACTAGCACTCGAAGCGAGAGCGGTACCACAGTGTCAACAAAAAGCTGGTTCTTATCGTATTAATACACTTTTCCTTTTTTTTATTGGATTTATCTGTTAAGAGGTTCCTACAATTATGGGACAACTGCTTTTTCAGACAAACATATTCATTACGCCTTTGATAATTTGACTTTTGTCTCATGACCAACGTGCTGAGTATAGAGACGAATACAAATGTGCAGAGAATTATTTTTCGAAAGTAGCGCACACAAATAAGTATCGTTTTGAGAATTTGCCGCTCTGTGCAATCTAAAAAATAGGAGCCCTGCTAAACCCTCCAAAAAGGTTTAGAATTTTGTAAAAAGCTCTAAATGCTTTCAAAAGTCTAAAAAACAAATAAACAAATCTATGAAAACTCAAAAGATATCCGGGAGCGGGTACAATCTCTGAACCATGTATCGTAAAACTCCTTCATATGCTGTAAAGAACTCAAACAGGTTTCGTAATGAAATATAAAACCTCCAGAGTTTTCTATTTAGTCTTGAAGATTTCGTATTAAACTCTACTACGGAACCTTTTTAAGTTCTTTACAGCATAAGAAGGAGTTTTACGATACATGGTTCAGAGATGGTACCCGCTCCCGGATATCTTTTGAGTTTTCGTAGATTTGTTTATTTGTTTTTTAGACTTTTGAAAGCATTTAGAGCATTTTGCAAAATTCTAAACCTTTTTGGAGGGTTTAGCAGGGGTCCTTTTTTTAGCGTGTATGTCATTGGATAGACTTTGACTTAATTTACGCTTGTTGCGTTGACTGTTTCACGAAACTCCGTACTTCGGATAGCACCAACAGCTTTTTTTCTGGTTCCCAGAAAGCTCTCATATATTTTGCATTGCATGATGGGATTGGGACAGCAGTAGAGCGAAAGAAATTTGAAAGAAAGTCTACTTGTCGCGGTCAGTACTCATTCAAATCTGGTTATTTTCTCATGAAAAGCACATGGCTCGGTAAAGAAATGTTCGCTCTAGTCCGCAATGTAATACTCTGTTGGGACAGGCACGGTAGCAGAGGTAGAACACTTTTAGTGGAAAAGACTGAAGAAAGTGATGAAATTCGGGCTAACTTCTCTACTACGAGTGTAAATTACCAATATTCGAGTACCATTAAGAATAATGAAAACCATAAACTTACGGATATCACAGTATTTTCCACTCCACCAAAACTTGCAGTCACAAGGCGATTCATCAGCCAAGTCTTCCCTGCAATAACCGTATCGACCACAATGGTTGAATTTCAAACAATCATCGTAAGATGTACGCTGCTGAGATTTGAAAACTAAAACAAAAATGTTCTGTGTCATGCACATGTACGCATATCATCGAATTACATATTAGTTGTTCCGTAGAATTCGTGCTCGACACTACCCATCTGCATTTCACAGCTCTGAATGTTTTGTTGGGTACTGAAACGAATGTGTGCAATCGCTACCTGTGTACGTTACAGACAGAGAAACATACTGAACCCAGGCTAAGCCTCTAATGAAGCGAAAATATGAAGTGGATTGGTAAAATACTTACACATGGTCTACGGCATTTTTAAACTGAGTTTATGAATTCGAGACTTCTTAGCGCTGGAATTAGATCCTTTTAGAAAATATCTTGCCGTTTGTAACCTATTCACATGTTTCTTGGAGGTTTTTCCACATAGATTTCGTGTTTCGACCGCTCTATAGTCTATATCGTAAAGTTTATTGATCAGCTTGCTGCGATCTTTTGAGTTAAAAAGGTTTCTGGTTTCCCTTCAGCCCTAATGTGTTTCATTCGATAGTTTCTTAACAATGCGGAAGGTTTATATTCTAATATTATAATGCAGATACATGATACGACAAGTGGAGGATTTGTACTGAAACACATTGTGCCTGACATGACACTTCGAAATGTAAAAAGTTTTACTTTCATAGAGTAGACTTACGCCACCTACCGCGCAAAATCAACGATTGTCCGTCTGAACAATTCTTACTGTTCATCTTATTTTCCATCTCTCCGCCACTTCTGCTTCACGTAAGGTAGTTCATGATTAACAGTTCCATTGTCTTCATCTTTGCCCATTTTTATACTTTCCACATTCTTCTCTCCCGTCACATTCAAAACAGCGTTTTAGTTAAGGCTTACCCTTGCGGAACACCCGTTTCCCCTAAACACTCACATCATGAAACTATCTATTTTCTCTTTCTCTTGCTTCGATAAACAAAGTAATGAAAAGCTGCAACTACATGAGAGAATACGTCGGTAAGTGCTCATCTTCTCTCTCTCTCTGACTAACATCTCTCTTCTTCAAGATCCATAGGTGCCAGTTGATCTTGATCTGCCTGAACCATGGATTATAAGTGTAACGATAATGATATCGTTCATCTCTTTCTATTCTTTATTCTCTCACCTCTATATCATACTATCTCCGGATCATATCTCTCTTTCCTCTTCTCTATATAAGCGCGTGTCTTATTGTGAAAGAGATACATTCTGGTCATGTAGAGTAGTCAATAAACATCGATACCGTGAGAAGCGGTCAGCTACTCAATCAGTTTGTCGTTACAACACTCATTTAAATAAAATCTCTTTCGTACCTCTTCAACCCAATAAATTTTCAAATAAACTTTGTTAGTAAAACTCAGCGTTAAACCACAGTTAAAAACTCTCTCAATTTTCTCTGGAGCCTGTTCGTTCAGTCTCAATTTCATCGCTTAGAAAGGCATCAATTTGAACATTCCACTTCATCNTCTATATCATACTATCTCCGGATCATATCTCTCTTTCCTCTTCTCTATATAAGCGCGTGTCTTATTGTGAAAGAGATACATTCTGGTCATGTAGAGTAGTCAATAAACATCGATACCGTGAGAAGCGGTCAGCTACTCAACCAGTTTGTCGTTACAATAAGTGAAAGTCCGTATGAGTTACTGGACCGAGAAAAGTGTAGAAACGAATATAAGATAAGAGGAAAAAGCGTTCGACAGAGGTTCAAGACGGTGCAACTAGTGGAGGGCCTTTTAGGGGCTTTAAAGCGTATTAAGCGGCATAATAAATGGTTTGAAGAATCTTTTAAAAGCATATAGGAATGGGATCATATTAGTTTTTTTAGAGACATTCTTCTGTTTTCATAAACGTTTACTAGGATTGCTTAGCATTGGCACTTTCTGATACGGTTGTTCGTTTTTGTCCCACGCTTCTCTTAACAGTCAACACCTATTAAAAGCCTCTCATTTTTAAAGAATCTTTTAGAGTTTACTAGGAATCTTTTCTAGAGTTTTTAAGATAAGAACGTAGAAAATACAAGATTTTGAGTTTAAAATGTGTCATATTCATGTCTGCTAGTATCGAAATCTGGCAAACTTCTTGAATAACCTTCAAAAACCTTGTCAAATTCTGAAAAGCCTATTAAATCTTCTGAAAAAATTAAGTAATCAGAGTTTTTGCACAACCATAGGACCTAATAGAAGTCCTATCCGAAAATTTTAGGCGCTCGCCTTGATAGAAGTCCCTAGGCTTCTATTTCGTCGATGGCTTTACAAAATAACCCTTTAAAAATGTTAAAATAGCCATAACCATGAAAATTTGACACAATTGCGAATAAATTACTCGCTTCTAAATGTTTCGGTTCAAAATTTACCTCGAAGATTCAAAGGTAGAACTTTAAGTACACAGAAAAATCAGTATTCTTTGATTTCGATCACACATAATCTTAAACGAATTCGACACTAGTCATAAGCGAATTTTGTACTCACAATCTTTTGCTATCAGATCCGCTTTAGTTACGTTTAAAGTGACGAATAAATCCGTTTTATGCATAGTCAATCTTCACCAAATACACTTTTCTTTTTGTCAACCAGAAAAGATTGCAGGAACTCCGTCTACAAGTAATACTTGAAATCATTCGTCATAAACAAAAAAAACGCATGACTTTTGTCTTTTTTCTTTTGAAGACGCACGCCTCGACATATTCAGGGAAGTCAAACTTGGTGCCGTTTTCATTTCAACATTAATCTGAGAAAGGGAGAATGAAAAAGGAAACATATATGTTATATTTATTTGTAATCGTTCACAGTTGTGTATGCATATCTTTTATTTGATTGAGAAAGGAGAGAAATCACCCATTGCAATTGTCGACATAATGAAACAATGGAGGATCGTTCAAAGATGTGATCTTATGACTGTAATGGAGCCATATTAATATCACGATACCTTGCAGAAAGCTATGGGTTGCAAAAATTAAAAGTATCTTGACAGATGATATCACACCCCCACCCAACCCTCAAGTGACTTTCTATGAGGATCTGGGCTCATAATAACACTGAACTATTGGGCTTCGGACGTGAGGGACCAAATTGACTTTTTCCAATTTTTTTACCTGTTCTTACGGCCGGATGATACTTAAAGGTGACATTTGACTTGTTAGACGATAGCTCATGACTCAAAGACTTTTCTTAATAGTGATTAAGATAGCCCATTTAGTAATAAAACTTTTAATATGGAAAGCTCATGCATCGTATGTCCGGGCGTTATTAGAAAAATCATAACTATGAGTATGTGTCCTTTCCACATTGCTTCGAATTTATGAAGCTATGTTCGAAAAGCAAAGTAACGGGTGTGCCATAAAGAATAGCCCTCCTAGTACTTTGTATTTTTCTCATCTATAATTCAAGTAAGAAAAAATTAGTTTTTCTATAGAAAGTCCTTGTCAAATCATCTACAAAATGGTTATAAAACATTTTCTCAGAAACCTAAAAGAGACAGCTAGGTAAAGTTTATTTTACATATGTGAAATCTTCTACTTTCAAAGCTAACGGCTGTTCTTTCAACAGAGGTGTTGCAGTTTATATCGGTTACTTGGAAACCAAGATATATTAGAAGATGTAACGTGAAAAGTTCTACAAGGTACGATAAAAATCTTCGTTACTATATGTGTTCTTCTTTCAAAATAGACGATATTTCGTTCCATAAATTGTGACCGCTTTTGTATGTATTTTGGTCGACTATCAATTTTTTTTCTTATTTCCCTTATCGATCACCTAATACAGTTGATTAAAAGACTGCAGAATGTATCACAAGATGCAATGTTAGATGCTCTAGAATTAGTAATGAACAGTCTGTCTAATGTTTGTCCCTAAACTAATCAGAGTTCAATTCACGCAAAAAACGATTTGGTTTGTAGAATCAGAAATATGTAATATGTGATTCTATTCAATTTTCACAATAAAATGTGAATTTATACAATCAAATTCTCAGCCTGGTTTGTAGAGCTTTTCATGCTGCATCTTAGCATCTGCTCTGATTCTAAAATAAACGCTAGAAGCAATAATAAAATTTACAAATATAATTCGTTCATAAGGCATGTACTAGCCTTGAAAGTAGAAGATTTCACATCTGTAAAATAAACTTTACCTAGCTTTCTCTTTTAGATTTCTAAGAAAATATGTTTTATAACCATCTTGTAGAGAATTTGACGAGGACTTTCTATAAAAAACTAATATTTTCTAACTTGAATTATAGGTGAGAAAAATACAAAATACTGGGATAGTCATTCTTTATGGTACGCCTGTTATATTAATCTTTGATAAAAGGCAAATAAATTGTGACATGTATGCTCCTAATTGCCGTAGCGTTATAATGGTTTTTGCTATCAACTAGAAAGAATTTATAAACCAAACAATCATCCGATAGTACCAAAAGGTACCATCCGGTGGTAAAGAGTTAAGGAAGAGTATGAAGATATAGACGAGGGTTAGGAGAAGCATCGTTTCAAATCAACAAAAGTATTCAAATAGACACTAGATTGAACTACAGAATTGACCTTACTATTTGAATGGAATGAAGTGTTCATTTAATAATATTTGAATGAGAATTCCATTATATTGAATATGATGATGCCAGATTCCCTATTGAACATTCATAGCCATTGACGAAATGCATGAAGGTAGAGTGCTGCTTAGAAAAGTATAAAAATCCTGTCTGATGATTGTTTTCCTAGCTTTATTAAAACTTTTATCATTGTTGAACTATTTTATCTATAAATGAGAGACATATATATATATATATATATATATATATATATAAATGATTATATATGACATTGACAAACAGTAAAATATTAAAATAGATATGTTTTGTTCAATTCTATGTAACAACTCTTATTTAACATGATACAGAGTTGGAAAAAATGTTTAGATAGGGGGGTACTACCATATTTCCAAATAGACTTAATAATGAATTTGATACCAAATGAAAGCCCGTGAAAATGGGATTTATTGGCACTAAACAATAAGAATTATCGAAAGTTTCGTATGCTGAAACTATTGAAACTGCGTAAATTCTACGGATGATATATATGAGAAAAATTATTAATGAGACAAAATTCTAATTGAATCTGATACAAAGTTCTGTATTCTTTATTGTTGAATGAAAATAATCAGTAATCAGTGTGACGACCATTAGGTTCCTTCACTGCACGTACTCGAGACGCGTACGAACACAGAAGAGTTTCAAATGAATCTGTGTCGGTTTCCATGTTTTTCAATACATCTGAGATGTGCATTTTTAGTGTTCCTTCAAGGTAACGAGAATGCCGAGGTTCTAACAACATTTTTTTCTCAATTTCATCCTTGATTATTGTTCCAATATGTTCTACTACATTGAGATCAGGTGAATTTCCAGGTCAAATATCATTACTCCAAAATTTAATATTATTATTTTGAAGCAAATGTTGCATCGGATATGCTCGCATACGTGGTGCTTTGTCATGAACAAATATAACTTCATCGGGATCGATCACATTTTCTTCATTTTTTAAGAATGAAAAAACGTGTTCAGTCAAAATTATATCAAGAAAATATTGACCAGTCCACGATTCACCTTTATCTTTGATCACCCAATGTGACTTCTTAGCAGTAAACATCACAAAAATTCCAATGCATGCTTGATTTCTAACCATTTCACGATAATGTTCATCTTCTTCGATGTCGTCCACACTTTTTGCCCAAATTCGGTCGTTCTGATGATTTGGCCGAGGAATAGCCCAGACAAAAAGCTCATCAGATGGTGCGAGATGAAGAAAATCCTCTTCAGTCCAATCTTTTAACCAATCACAAAACCATAATCGATCTGATATGTGAGTTTCAGATTTAAGTGGTTTTGCAATAACATGAAATTGTTTCAATCTTTCTCTGTGGCGATAATTATTAGTTGTTCTTCGAGTGACATTCCTTTTGTTTTTCTGCAATTTCCTTCGCCACAACAGAACAACGTTTTCTTTGTTGGTCACTCGCCTTCAGGATGATGTCTTGACTTGCTTCTGATAATTTGAGCTTTCGACCACCATTTAAATAATCAGCAAAACATTGATCATAAGTTTTTTGCTACCAGTCGGTGACAAATTGAACCGAAAGATGAACTTTTTCTGCAACCTAATGTCGACTAATGAACGTTGCACCAATATCTCGAGCTTCACGAAAAGCAATGCATTTTGATTCTATCGATAATTCTTTGCTCTTCATTATCGTAAGTACCAGCCATTTTAGAAGGATTCGATTAAACTAATATACCGAACGGATAGATTTTTTTATGAAGGATACAACTTAGAGAATGACCTTATATATACGTAACTTAATAAACATCTCGAACTTTCTTGTTCTCTAACTTTTCAGCAAAGAAAATTAAAATATCATTTTCTTCACCGTCATCAAAAGTGATAGACAACAGAACGCAACAGGGAAGCTATACCTTCTGAGTCATGGTAAGGTCTTATAATAACTAGAATAGCGCTCCTTTGAATACTCTAGAAA
The DNA here is from genome assembly GCA_905250025.1 of Adineta ricciae. Taxonomy (NCBI): domain Eukaryota; kingdom Metazoa; phylum Rotifera; class Eurotatoria; order Adinetida; family Adinetidae; genus Adineta; species Adineta ricciae. Next base: position 13,103 of record CAJNOJ010000428.1, read on the forward strand.
AACATCTTTTTTTTCTTCGTCTTACAGCCTCCAGCGATAAATCAAAATGGTTGTATTATGCAGAATTTCCAAAGTTTCAATATTTTCAGCATACGAAACTTTCGATAATTCTTATTGTTTAGTGCCAATAAATCCCATTTTCACGGGCTTTCATTTGGTATCAAATTCATTATTAAGTCTATTTGGAAATATGGTAGTACCCCCCTATCTAAACANAAAAATGGGGTTTATTGGTACTAAACAATAAGGATTATCGAAACTTTCGTATGCTGAAACTATTGAAACTTTGGAAATTCTACGAATAATGAATATGAGAAAAATATTTAATGAGACAAAACTCGAATTATATCTGATACAAAGTTCTGTATTTATTATTGTTGAATAAAAACAATCAGTAATCAGTGTGACGACCGTTAGCTTCCTTTACTGCACGTAGTCGAGACGTGTACGAACACAGAAGAGTTTCAAATAAATCTGTGTCGGTTTCCATGTTTTTCAATACATCTGAGATGTGCATTTTGAGTGTTTCTTCAAGATAACGAGAATGCCGAGGTTCCGACAACATTTTTTTTCTCAACTTCATTCTTGATTATTGTTCCAATATGTTTGGCTACATTGAGATCAGGTGAATTTCCAGGCCAAATATCATTACCCCAAAATTTAATATTATTATTTTGAAGCAAATGTTGCGTCGGATATGCTCGCATACACGGTACTTTGTCATGGACAAATCTAACTTCATCGGGATCGATCACATTTTCTTCATTTTTTAAGAATCGAAAAACGTGTTCAGTCAAAATTATATATGATTCGATACACTTATCAGCTAAATATAAACTCAAGAAGGATACGTCACTTCGAGTGAATTCCTTGTTAGATGGATGTAAGGGTTTCAAAACTGCGTATGAATACAAGAGCAGGGAAGTATCAGTAAATAAAACAAAGTTTAAATTTAAAAAAACTGAGGGTGTACACTGTACACTCTGCTTAATCAGGCAGGTATGTACTAATTTCCGACTCCAATTCTAGAATCGGGATTGAGCGGGGACGGTTGCATGCCCACTTCATATAGAAAATCTTATGACCAGTTTATTATCGTTATGGCTGTATCGGAAGGTCCAAGCTCATCTATAAGCTGATCAGGTCTACGACATCCACCCTCACCCTCACCCTCAAGATGGTTGTCGAGACATGTGGTTACACGTGTTGGCCACAAAATCCAATTCTCCATCAACTTACTGGTAGGAGGTGTCTATAGACATATTGAGAATAGCGATATTCTATACTTGAAACAAACGAACTGTTTCATCACGACCATTGCTTTTCTATTCTAACCAGAAAGCAAATAGAACGGAAAACCATGACTATTATTTATGTAATCAGGAGATAAAGAAACGAAAAAGAATGAATAAATAATGGTTCGATATCGACATAAGAATATGACGCACTTCGAGTGTGAAAGAGAAGGTGTAGCGGACGCTATAACGTCCAAAAGCACTCTCAAGGTTATCAGATAATACTGTGAGTCATTTGTTATTGTCAACAAACCCTCAACTTCAGTATATTATTGACTAGCAGATTCTTTTCTATTTAAACAGAACAGTAAAACCACGTTTTCCCGCAATCTACAAATTGTTATCACGATGTGTCGAATGAAATTTGAATTCTTACCAAATGAAATCTTATTCCAATGTCTTCAGCATATTAGCATCCTGGATATTTTTCATTCATTTGATCAGTTAAATCATCGTTTCAATACTCTCATACGAAAGATTCCATTCAGTTTAAATCTTGAAAACATTCAAAATAAGTCTCGATGTGACCAGTTTTGTATGAAAATGTCCACTGATTCAACAATCAAAAATCAACTTTATTCTTTACATTTATCCAATGAAAATACCTGTTATCCGATTCATTTGTTTCTCTCAAAATTTTCATTTCTGGACTTCCCTCATCTTCGTTTGCTAACGTTACACGGACTAACAGATGATAATTTGAGAGCGATTCGCTCATGTCAAATAATTATAAGGGAACCAAACTGAATGATCAATCAAAATAACACTTATATTCGTGTTTTTAGAGGTGTTGATAAAATAATTTATTACGCTGCTTTAGCATCTATATTAAGATCAAAAAGCCGATGGAAGTAACTATCTGTATCAAATAATTAGAGTGAAATAAATACCAATAAAAAACGAACACAATTTCGATTCACTGAGAACACACTATATAACACAAGGAGGAATGTTCTTGCGATACAGCTTTAAAGCAGTAAGTGCCTATCGTATATTTTCTAAATATCCAGTCAGAGATTTATAACCATGATTCCCTTAACTGCATGAAAGATCATCATAAAAAATATATTGAGTGTCCGTCTATATCAAGGTCAAATGACCGCAAATTATGTTGTGTCATCAAATCAGTGTAATACACAGACAACTAGTTACAAGTAGCGCTCGCCGTGCTGACTCACTTAACCCTCGACTGTGAAGGACAGATATTTTTTCGTGTCCTAATTGTGAGACAAATTGTTCTAACAATTTTATACACGAAAAAAACAATTCAAATGTTTTGCGCAGATATATTTAGTAACTTTCGAAAACAAAAGTCTCAATTTTTCCTACTCTTTTTGGAGACACATATAAAAACCTCAATTTTATGCTACCAATGTAATTAAGGAGAAAGAAACGATGGCGCAATACAATAAGCACCAGAGCCACTTCAATCGAACAACAACACAACCATACACAAGAGTCAAAAATATAGAACGTCAAACATCAATTTTACTCTGCTCTAAGTCAATGTCACTTTCCAGGCATCCTCACTCTCATCTACATACTTCAGCCGACCCGCTTCACTACCAAGAGACCACTCGCCATTCCATCCAGAAACAGGCAACTCCGCGAACACGCGACTCGAATAAACACTCAACTACAAAAGAATATTTTTAACATTAATCCAAATTTACTACGAATACTAATCATAATCATCACTTACTCGCAGAAGTTTTATTTCTTTGTCTTTGTCAAATTCCCATATATTTAATAGGTTTAACTCAATGGATTAGGATTACATTTGTCACATGTGATTTTGGCTAATGTATCTTTTGATATCTCTATTTTTCCCTTTCGGTGCATTTAGATACGGTAATACATACGATTGCTTGTAATCCTTTTATTACTCCAAAGATCAGTTGCAGCTGAATACAAGTTGGAACATCCCAACCCCACATCAGCTTCATATTCCATTATAAACAAATCTACAAAACTGAACACCAAACCTACATAAAATCCTCAACTCAGGGAACAGAGCCGCCGATCACCGATTCCAATCACCCACCCCAGAAGAGCCAATCGACGACTCCCCACACACGCTCTTCCATCCACCAACGTGTTCACCCAAGATCCGCAGCCACGCCCATACAGCCACCCATGGCNTACGAGTGTCTTGATCTGAAATTCGGATTCATTTAGAAAGAAACGTGGGTGTGTGTGAAATTCCCAACTTGAGTTCAATTATTGAACTAACACTTCGAGCATTCAGCTATTTTTGCTGGACGGATCTCCCGTAGCGTCTTCAAATTACATTGTGCCTACGGCCCGAACCTTCCTTCAGTGTCGTCCATCCTATGGTCCTGTCCTGCGCATACTCACCGTCACTGTATACACCCACTGTGGTATCCACATTATGTGATAGTCGATATTTCCATTGGTTCAATAAACAAGTGACTTTCGTCGAAGTTCATCGTGAAATTCAGAAATGGTACGGCTTAAGTGATACAGGGTCCAAGCGGATTGTATGTTGGCTTGTGATTGATGAACACGAGCGTTGGGGAAGTTATTGGTCGAAAGCGGTACAACGATCAAAAGCAGTCGTTGAATGCTGAACAAGACCGAACTTTTCATGATTATATCGATCGGAATGGATTGAGCGGCAATAGTGGTGGTGGTGGCGGTGTCATTTACTCATGCATGTGCAGCTAAGGTTAGCCTGATCACGCTTGTCTGTTCGAAAAAAAAACGATTTTCTTGAATTCCTTGGTATAGACAAGTAGCGTTCGCCGTACCGACTCACTTAACCCTCGACTGTGGAGGACAGATATTTTCTCGTGTCCCAATTGTGAGACAAATGCATCTAACAATTTCATAAGCGAAGAAACAATTCAAATGTTTTTGCGCAGATATATTTAGTCACTTTCGAAAACAAAATACTGAGTTTTTCCTACTCTTTTTGGAGGGCATATAAAAACCCCAATTTTATACTATCAATGCAATATACAATAAGAAGAAAGAAACGATGAAGCAATACAATAAGCGCTAGGGCCACTTCAATCGAACAACATGACAACCATACATAATATATCAAATACGCCACGAAACATACACAAAAGTCAAAAATATAGAATGTCAATCATCAATCTCAGTCTACTCTAAGTCAATATCTCTTTCCAGGCATCCTCACCCACATCTACATACTTCAGCCTATCCACTTCACTACCACGAGACCACTCGCCATTCCATCCAGAAATCGGCAACTCCGCGAACAAGCAACTCTAATTCCGATTTATCAATCCATCTGGAACAAACGCTCAACTACAAAAGAAAATTTTTAACATTCACCCAAATTTACTACGAACACCAACAATAATCATCAATTACTTGGAAAAGTTTCATTTCTTTGTCTTTCCATAGTTTCCATTAGATTTAATAGGTTTAATTCAAAGGATTAGGATCACATTCGACACATGTGAATTCAGCTAATGCATCTTTGGATATCTCTATTTTTCGCCCTCACTGCATTTAGCTACGATACTACGTACGATTATTTGTCTTTCTTTTATTACTCCTAACACCAGTTACAGTTGAATCAAAGTTGGAACACCCTAGCCATTCCAACTGCGTTCTAACACCACGCCTAGCTATCCTAATCCGACATCAACTTCCTATTACATCATACACAAATCAACACGACATAAACATTAAACCTCACTGAAATCCTCAACTCAGGGAACAGAGCCGCCGATCACCGACTCGAATCACTCATGTCCACACACTCACCACTCAAGAATCATGGAAGACCTCCCACCCACGCGCATACGCCTACCCATCGTTTCACCCAAGGTCCCCACCCACGCTCATACATCCATCCATGGTTTCACTCCCCCTCCCTCCTTCGGCCTCCATCCGCACTCGTTCGAGCCTCAGCATCCTAGAAGTTTTCAATGTGTTGGATGATTTTAGAAAAATTTTTTTTGACCTTTGACCCTGACGCAAACAAACAAACAAACAATTTTTTTTATATGACCCTCCCTACAGTCGAGGGAATAAAACTTTAATGATTTGATATAGGGAAAATAATAACTATCATAATTGTTAAATATTCTATACTCTTAAATCTGTTCATATTATTGACTAATTCATTCTGATACGTTTTCTTATTCGAATCCAATAATTCAAGTTGAAATGTATTCGACGGATATGGAATTGTTCCTTCTACTGAAAGGAGGGTAACACGTTGAGCTGATATCACTGAAAAAACGAGTTGATGTGTGTTCGTTCGTTCATTTTGCCTTAAAATATTACCTAACACTAGTTGATAGCAGTAAGGGTTGACCGAAGGATAATCGAGGTCGGGGAACTCAAATCGGAGGTTAGCCTTGACTAGTTATTAATTTTTTGCTAATTATTTATTGATTGACAAGAAATTATTAATATTTATTAGGGGTGGACCATTTAATTTAATTCTACTTAATTAACGGCCGTTAATTAACGGGTTGCACTTAACCGTTAATTTCCACTTAATTAACTGATAAATGGTTAAATAATCATAATGTATGATCCTTTCTGACAACTAATTATCTATACGATCCAGCAATAATTACATGTACCCTGGTAAGATACTCATCTC
>CAJNOJ010000428.1:19050-70300 GCA_905250025.1 Adineta ricciae
GCTGAATACAAGTTGGAACATCCCAACCCCACATCAGCTTCATATTCCATTATAAACAAATCTACAAAACTGAACACCAAACCTACATAAAATCCTCAACTCAGGGAACAGAGCCGCCGATCACCGATTCCAATCACCCACCCCAGAAGAGCCAATCGACGACTCCCCACACACGCTCTTCCATCCACCAACGTGTTCACCCAAGATCCGCAGCCACGCCCATACAGCCACCCATGGCTTCACTCTAGATCCTTTCCCCCTCTTTACCCTTCATCCGCACTCGTTCTACCGTCAGCACACTAGAAGTTTTCAATGTGTTGAATGATTTTAGAAAAAAATGTGTTTTTGATCTTTGACCGTGACACAAACAAACAAACAGACAGACAAACTTTTTTTTCTCATATGACCCTCCCTACAGTCGAGGGAATTATTACGGTTCTTATCCATCTACAGTTAATACAACAGTGACAGACACTGTTTGCTACAATTTGGGTGCAATATGTAATTGGTTTAATATATTCCAAGTAACGGAATATAAAGAACATTACGTCTTTTGTCTTCTAACACCGGAAGGATTTAACTATCGTTATTTTACTGCGTAATTTAATACAATTCATAAAAACATTATTTGACATAAGATATTTTGATTATTTTACAACAAGAACAAACGGAATTTACTAATTTATTTATCTTTTGCTACTTTTGACTTACGTTAATATATCGATTGCTGAATAAGCAGGAGTTGAAATTAGTAAATTAGTTTATATTTTAATAAGATTAGTAATGTGAGTAGAATTGTCGTGTAGTGTGGGTGATTCTCTTATTGGAGTACCACTGCAACCTAAATAAAAAAAAACGAACATAAATGAGTACAAACATATTGAAAAAAGTAGGACAAACTTTTTCAGCAGGTATCAGTGGACATTTCCAATTGTAGAGATAATATTGAATATTACCATCGCCACTACCAAATTTAAGTTTTTCCATAAATTCCTTATTATCCATTATATCGAGCGCATTGAGCACATCGAAATCACTCTTGAAAGAAAAAAACCATTATGAAAATAAAAAGAAAGTGTTCGTTTTACATTCCTTACATTGTGTGCTTGCACAAGACAATCATTGACAAGATCGATCAATGGTGTTCGACTAGCAGCATAATAATACATGTAGCATGAATTCAATATCTTGTACTGCGGATGATTCATAATTGTCGATGGTAAATGATAGTATGATATGAAATCGGTTATTTCACCTTGATCGTTCTATCGAGAGAAAAAATTCAATTAGTTCGTGAGAAGAAAAAACCAAAGATGAAATTTTCGTTACTTCAACAACAAATGCACTCACGACGGTCGGCCGATTTTTACATAAGTATTCAAATTCTTCAAGGGAAAACACCGGTGCCAGATCAAATTTTGTCAGATACTAATCGAGAAATGAATGACATAGAATTAAATAGGAAAACGTTAGAGAAAAGTGATATACTTGCGTGAGTAATTTCCAAGCTTGTGGTATATCAGCATCGCGCATCTCACGAAAGCCTGCCACTTGTGTTGTCTATTCGAATAAGAAAAAGCGCTAAAAGATTGATTTTGAAGGCAAAGAAATTAAAATGGTCTATTGTGGAAAAGAATATATCGAGCACACGGAAATCATTACAATTACTTTTAAAAAGTGGGTCCAATGCGAAATCTCTTAAGAATTTATGTGAAATCTAATAAAATCGTTCATATATATATATATATCCGTAGATACTATATACTTTCCTATTTTAAATTACAGCCTAAATCTATCTTTTTGCCATCAAGATAGACTTGGAATCGGCAAAAAACAGTGAAAACTGACTCATGAGAGCCAATAACTTGACTGCCGAGACGAATGAAACATACAAAATAATAAGTATTTTCACTGCTGATTACTGATGCGACCTTTGCAATAAAATCTTCTTTTTTTCTTCTATTTGCTCATGAAAGTACGATTCCTGCGATAGATAAGAGCTTATCAAGCTCCGCTGGTTTGAAAATGGCTGAGTAGACGACAAAAGAATGTTGTCTAGTTCTTAATATAAAGATGTCCTTGCGTTATTGAGTTATTCACTCCACTTCTATTTCAAAATGAGCAATGGTATCTCTATATCTTAGTTTTCGAATGCAGATATGCGATAAACCAGAATTGAACTTCGATGAATCGTCCAGAAGTGTGAAATGAAAATATACGGGTGTTTTATTTGACGCAATCGCGAACTTCTTATTTACAGGGCTAAATCTTCGATGGCAATACTAATAATTTAATAGCTAACATTGAAAAAAGAAAACTCTTATCAACTCATTGTTTTGTGATTTGTTAACCTGCATATGAACGGTACAAACCTCAGGTAATCGATGGACTTTTTGCATCCGTTGTACTGTCATATTTCGTCCTAAATAGGAAAATTCGACTGCCAATGCTTTTTTGACATTGAGCACTCGATGCCAATATCTAAATTTAAACGTATAGAAAGAATTCGAACAGATAATATCTTTTTGGAAAACAATTCATACCTACATTTGCTGGCAATACCCGGAAGGAAAGGAGCGGCTGTATAAACGGCTTGAAAATATCCTTCGAAATGTCCACGACGCGTTATCTCTTTAATAAGTACAGGTGACAATCGTTTAAGTCGTAATTTTTTGTGAACACACAAAAAGTTTATATCTACCATTGGTAGTTCCCTGTTGATTTTTAAACAAAATTATTAAAAAGAATCATGCGACGAATTAATCATAGTTACTTATCATAGACTCTAATTCGAACTGGAACAGCACTGATAAAACCAACCAATTTCCCACTTTTCGTTACACGAACTCCTACATGAAATTTTTTAAGCCAACCTGGTACGCATAAAGCCCTGAAAAGATCAAAATACAATAAAAAAAAGACTTCTTTATGAATTACACTGAAATTACCATCGTAAAAATGGCATGGAATATTTCAACCGAAAATCATTGCCATCATCTTCAATATAATTATCGTCCAAGAATGTACATAATTCCTCTAACTACAAAACAAAATGTTAAGTATATCACATATGAAATCATAATAAAAATATTTCAACGTACCTGTTCATCAACATGAACATCAACATCATCCCAAGAAAAGCCATCAGGTAATTTATAGGATTCTTGCTGTAGTTCGTCTTTTGATTTATTTGATTCGATAGGTCCAACATTATCTGTGTCAATTTTTGCACCAATCGTTGATACCGGTTGTGTTTGCCAAAATTTCCATTCTTGTTTCAATGCTGATTTCTCGTCATATTTTGATGCATTTGCATTATTACTGGCAGCAGTTTGTTCGGCAACTGTCATTTGTTTCATTAAATTTCGCATTGATTTATCTGTAAGTTTTTGCTAAAAGAAAAATTTTTTATAGATTCCTTTTAACGCAAAGAAAGCTTTTCTATTCACATTGATTGCACCACTATTTGTATTATTGCCATCAAGGGTGTCGGTCGTGGCAGCAGCGGTTGGTTTGCTTTTTGTTTTTTTGCTAGAAGACTTTGATGCTGTTAATCCATCAGCCGTAGAACTGTCTCCTTCATCGTTTTGATCGGTCATGATTACAGATCTATAAGTGAATGAGCAAGGCAAATTGACTTGACATTGTTTTAGCGTCTCCTGTGTGTTTTTCAATAAGGTAGGATTGCTAGTCTAGCGTTTTACCCTCCTCTTCTATCATCCGAATCTGGGACTGGTAATGGAGGAGATATGATTTATTTTGTTTCATATAATCCTGCTAATTGAATAAACATTCTGTCACTTGCAACGCATTATACATTCATAATTTTGACAGCTTTAGTTAGGATATGAGAATTTTGAATATAATGGATAGCGATTATGGTAAAAAAAAGGAAAAAATACAAAAACTCTCAAGCGTCGCCAAAGCGTGATCGACTGATAGAATGAACTTACAAAAAACAAGACCGATCGCTTCATTGAAAGAAAAAAAAGAAATAAAATGCAAGACCTTACTCTCTCGGTTTATTACCAATATAACCTATCCATAGTTGTGAAATTATTAACTTTTTTCAATAAAGTTTTCACCTATTAATGCAATACTGTCATATCGTTTTGGTTATTTTAGTATCTGAGTATAAATTATAAAATGGCCGTTCCTGTTCGTTATGTATCAATACGTTGTGAAAGAGTGAAGATTGTGCATACGAGAGAAGACGAGCGAAAGGCATACAGAGCGAAGAACAAAATCATCAAAGTGTAACGAACAGTCGTAATCACGATGCACATTTGCTATCGAACGAATAAACTATGGACGATTCGTTATCATCGCACTTGATCATTTTAACAGGTGGCTCATAACGAAAGAGCCTCTCAGTATTTTGTGTGTAGCCCTTTTTCTCGATGTTTAGAGCTGTTTGTTTCACTGAACGATACGCCTGGAAATTCTCTGCAGAATATTAGAATAAACTTCTAAATGTAATATACTGCGAACATAAAATGTACCTAATTTTCAAAGCTAATAACTGTTTTATAAGTAATCAATATTTTTATCTATGCGTTTTTTTTTACAAATAAATTACACTAAAAGATGCAGCGTGGGAAGTTCTACAAGATTCATCATTGATTATAGTTTACGCATAGGCTTTTTATTTTCAAAACAATTTGCAGCTATTTTTGAGTTTACAAGATATCACTCTGTATGCACATTCAAAATTCATTATTCTCATTTCATCTTTATTCTACCTGATGTCTTTTAGGACAAGAACTCTGCATAGATCGCCAGATGCGCTTCGAGAAGCGCTACAATTTGCACAACAAGTCATTCTATACAAACACATCAATTGCTTTCGAATTACGCAAAGCTTATTGTGCCAATTTCACCGGAATGAATTTGATCATTGTGATTGGATGATTATATCGAAGCAGGATAAAGTGACGACAGAAAAGGATCTCGTTCTATGTCGATTTTCTGCATTCAAACCGCAAAAAATTTCTTCGAATTGATTTCATCGATATGATGCAATCTGATTACACGTGAACTGTTGATGTTGACGGAACTTTTCTGTTCAAGTCATGATAGTGATGGTGTTGGATGCCACCACAAAAGCTTTCAAATGGCCGAATGTCTGCACTTTGTTCACCATTTCCTTTACACACGACTTGTTTTTGTATAGGTGACCAACACTCTTTTGGTCCTTCGCATCTTATTCGATGTTTATCACTGAGCGAACAGCTATTTGGATGATCTACATCATCGTACTCGATACAATCGTTCAAAGTGTCTTCAATGCGACTTAAAGAAATCGTTTTAGACGAGCATGAGCATTGATATAATGTGGGATAATTTGAATCTGTGATCACATTTTGAATAAAAATTTTACTGATTAAACAGCGACAGAATCCTCGCTCAGTCCATCAAACCATTTGGCTACATGGGTCCTAAAAGTATTGTCTCATGCTAGCCATTGCTTCCGTTCGTTCAGACAGGTAAGATTTTCATCGGAAATTGAATCAGCTGAATTGAACTCACAAAGTTCTACATTGTAACATATGTAATCAGACAATGAATTGTTCGTTAGACTATCACGATACTAAACATCTGTGTAGTAAAAACGAACGTGATCTGAACAAATTGCAACCATCTGAAATTGAAAGAGAGTAGGGCACTGTGTAAGAAGTGAACTACTGAAATCGTTCGCTAACCACATGTCGCATGATATTTCATTGATTTGGTTAACAAGTTTAATCAAACAAGCCATTGTCATCCAGCACTCTTTATTTAAACCACCTTGTTACAATACACATACCATCATGGCATCGATATTCGTCTACTTCGCATTCATTCATTTCCAATGCGAAGCAATTTTCTTCATCGATGGTGACAACATCATTTTGTTCCATGACTTCATTATGATTGTTTGCTTTGAAATGTTGCATCCACAATATCTTCAAAAGACGTGTTTTGCTTGAGACGAGATCCAAATGAGGGTGTTTGTGATTGTCCTGCTATGATCGTCCAATAAGACTTGTCATTGATGTGAGAATCCATTTACATAATAATTATAGAAAGTCGAATCTAATCGGTATGAAATGTTGTATACGAGTTCATTTCATCCAAATGTCACTCCCAGATCGGAGATATCATTAATCGGTACAGACTTTTGTAACTCTTTATAGAAGGCCTGGCATTTTCAGAAGACAAGTGAAGTCAAACAGTCAGTCAAAAATGGCTTGATTTGACTTATCTATCTGTCCTTCATTTATAACACATAATAATTTTTTTCTCGTATCTTCAAATAGATTCTCTTAGTTTCAGTTGTTAAACGTTGAAATACGATCGCAAAAAGATCTTTCTTTTTTATTCTACCAATGAAATATTTAGTTTTATTTCCGAAATCAAAGCAAAACGACAGATGTTCATAAACATTTATAATATATTTTAAAAGTTCCTTCTTTTTTCTTTCAATATTTTTATTGTATATTTAACAACAAAATCCTCTTGAAAAGTCTTCATTTGTGACGTCAATCGTTAGGTTTTGTTTCTTTCTTTTAAAACGGAATACTCTTATCAAATTGATGTCAAAAAAAGATCGATATCAATGTAGAAAATTTTCATTGAACATGACAAAAACGTTTCATCTGAAGATTTTTCTTAATTTGAATTTGCTTTCTTATATCATCTGTGCACCACCATTGAATCTTTATTTTACAGCAAATGAAACAAATGAATATGAGTATAATGATGAATTACAGATCCGTTGTAATAGTTTTTGATTAGCTACAAATTTAGAAGATGTTGACATCAATTGATTCACTTCAACTTAGTTTTTAAGTGAATCTTCACAGCAATTTCATATTGAAAATGAGCTTTCAATACAAATCTATTCATTTATTCAGTTTGAAACAATGAGTATTCGAATTGAAGATTTATATTCTTGGTCAGCACCAATTGATATTATTGAACAATATGAAATTTATTTCGAAACAAAAAATTTTTTATTAGCAGAACAAAAGTTTTATAATTGTACATTACCAAGATTTGGTTCAATGTGTCAATATGAATTATATTTATATCATAAGAGTTATTCATTATATGAAATTATTCATAATTACTATCGTTGGTATTCATATAAACCATCTAATATAACTTGTTATCAACAGTTAAAACATAATTGTGATTTTTCATCCATATGTTTAAGTTGGACAGAGATTTGTAATGGAATAGTCGATTGTTTTAATGGAGAATATGATGAAGAACATTGTTGGCAACTTGAAATTAATTAATGTGAAGAAAATGGATTTCGATGTAATAATGGACAATGTATTTCTCAAGAATTTCTTAATGATGATGTATAAAATTCTGATTGTATTGATAGATCTGAAGAAAAATCAATTTCAAATAGTTTCCTTTCACCTTCATCATTACAAACAACATTTCGACTTAATGATGTTATATGTCAAGAATAATTTTTAACAAGTTCATGTTTAAATTACCTTTACACAATTTGATTATTTCGATATTTTTAATCAAAGATCAATCTTTATCAGAAGAATGTTCATCAGCTATGGAATGTTATTTCACCATTCCAACATCAATATTTTCGGATATAACATATGACATCATTAGAGAACTATGTATACCTAATATTAAAGAAAAATGTCCATCAATGTTTTATTTTCCTAATATTCCGATTTTCTTCGGTCATATTCATTTAACCTATAAAAAGATGAAATATCGCATCCCAACAAATCAGACGACTTCATACAATGATTATATTTCTCAATCATCAACAGGTAGCGCTCGCCGTGCCGACTCATTTAACCCTCGACTGTGAAGGACAGATATTTTTCGCGTCCCAATTGTGAGACAAATTGTTCTAGCAAATTTATACACGAAAAAACAATTCAAATGTTTTGCGCAGATATATTTAGTAACTTTCGAAAACAAAATACTCAATTTTATACTACTAATATAATATGCCATAAGAAGAAAGAAACGATGGCGCAATACACAGAAGTTTTATTTCTTTGTCTTTGTCAAATACCCATATATTTAATAGGCTTAACTCAATGGATTAGGATTACATCTGACACATGTGATTTTGGCTAATGTATCTTTTGATATCTCTATTTTTCCCTTTCGGTGCATTTAGATACGGTAGTACATACGATTGCTTGTAATCCTTTTATTACTCCAAAGATTAGTTGCGGCTGAATACAAGTTGGAACATCCCAACCCCACATCAGCTTCATATTCCATTATAAACAAATCTACAAAACTGAACACCAAACCTACATAAAATCCTCAACTCAGGGAACAGAGCCGCCGATCACCGATTCCAATCACCAACATCCGCCCCCCAACCCCTCCAAAGAATCATCGACGACCCCCGCCCACGCCCATACGCCCACGAGCGGGNATGTGAGGTTTAGCGATTGTGCCCGCCGACCGATTGCTTTTTTGGTTTGGTAAAACACCTTTTTTTTTTTCAGTGTATACTAGAAATAGCAATGATACATGATGGTAGTATTTGGTGGCAAACAAGATCCCACATGAGAATAAATCCATCATCGTAAGAACAAGGAAAAGGTACACCAAGAATTGGATTTTGTATAATCATATCTGGACAACTTTTGATAATAATGACTATAATATAATAGATAAAACAATACAGAAGAAGAATTATTATCGGTAAATAATGAAGAAGGAAACGTCGTCGTGCTGTTGACATCCATCGATCATGAAATATAAGTATATGTCTTTCAATGGTAGCCCAAGCAAAAAGTATTAATAAAGTTGAAAAAGATCCCAAATCGATTAGTGTCCAAAATAGAGAAAAACCCATAGAAATTTTCCAAGTATCTTGAAAACGATAATAATGCAAAACAAATGGAATATCTAATAATTGTGAGGTAAGATTGATGAAAATTAATACAATGATAACATGATTATTGAGAGCTCGACGCAGACGTCGATCAAATAAAAGACGATACAAAAGAAAAAATGTACATAAAAGAGATAATATGGTTAAAATAATAAGAAACCAAAATCGAAATAAAAGATTAAATGAAAATGACATTCTGAAATAATTTGATATTTTACGATGAGTTTGAGAAAAAGAATAATGAAGTCTCAGCAGTTATACTTCATATAAATACTAGAGAAAATGATGAGCGTTTTTTTTCTTCGCCTACAGATAAAACCTGAAAGACAATTAATTAAGAAGAGTGAACTCTGAAGATCTGACGAGAGAACTGCATTAACTGATATACTCCGTTTGAATTCATATTTTGTTCATAGGAAGAGTTTATAGCGTAGAGAAAACACTAAAAGGATTCATCCTATAATGCTTTTTTTCACAGAAAAACGGGCATAACAAGTTTCGGCCGAAATGGCATTACTATATTTTTCATGAGCTGTCTTACATGGTTCTTTTATCAAAGTTTTGCCGAATTTGTTCATCACTTCTCTAATAGAAAAGATACTTTTCGTTTTATGTTCACTTGTTCGAACATAATTGGCCAAGTAAACGAAATAATTAAACTAAGATGGAAATTTGATGAAAACTGGTGCTAAAAGAGACGAATATTGTCAACTAGAGTCGAATTAGTTTAACATTGATCTTATCTCGCAAAAAAGAAATTTCTTCATCACGTTTTCATTTTCATTATCATTGCGTCTTTGTTTTCAAAACAGTAGTCTGTTCTAAGCAGGAATAGTGGATGAAGATATAGACGTAGCACAAATATATATATATATTTACACCGACTTCTATAAATATCGAATCACCTATTTTCACTAGTCAGCTTCTATTTCCAGTACGACACCTAATGAATCTTATACCAAAAGAAAGCCCGCAAAAATAGGGTTTATTGATGATAAAAAATACGGGTTATGCAAACTTTTTTATATTGTAATCCTCAAAGTTTAGAGTTTTTCGTAACATTATCTTCAAAGCTAATTGTTCAACATAGAAAAGTATAATATTTTTTTGAGAAGTTGTAAACAACATTCTTTAGCGACCGTAACACCTAACCTCAACACAAAAGATACGATTTTTTTCTTGCAGTTTGTCGTTTGTCCCTCGTGACCGTGTCGATTATAACCAAGTCTTTGTCTTTATCTCTTACAAATGTACGAAAAAGAAAAAATCGAATAACTTATCGAACAAAGATCGTTTTTTTCGACGAATCGATTAGGTGTAATTCTTTTAAATGGCTGGCAATTATGATACCGAAGAGCAAAGAATTCTTGACATAAATATGTGTACCGCTCTTCGTGAAGCTCGAGATGCTGGTGCAACATTCATCAACCGAAACTGGATTGCAGAGAAAAGTCACCGTTCTGTTCGATTTATTACGAACCGGTGGCCAAAGCCGTATGGTCAATTTTTTGCTGATTATTCAAACACTGGTCCTAAAGTAAAACTTTCACAAGCCAGTCGGGAAGTTATCCTTGAAGCGAGTGATTAATAAAGAAAAAGTTGTTCGGTGGTAGCGAAATGAGATGTGAGGGTAAGTTTCAACCGACAATGCAAAGGATTTCAAGTAAAACAATCATTTCATTTGTCCACGAATGCACACAGGACATGTTCGAATAAGTACGAGAAACTTATTCGAAAAGAACATTTAACTCCTGTACTACCAGCCTGGGCCATTTTGGACCCACTCTATGAAATCAGTAATTTTGATAAATACTGGCGTGTGAAATCTAGTTTTAAAGTTTCGCTAGAATAAAATAGATCATCGTTTCGGGATATTCTGTACCTTGAATTAAAGGAACAGTCTTGAGACAAGTCTAAGCGAGCCCAGTACTGCAAGGGTTAATATATATTAATAGTTTATGGTAGTTATTTGTTCAAACTCATCCACACCCTCGCATTATTTATTGAAGAAATGGAGTCGATTTATTTTCTGGTAGATTTTCAAGCATCTAAGACACTATTTAGATCTTCTTTAAAGCCATATAAGTACAAATTGTGCAATCATCGTATTCTCCTGGCTTTTCACGAACTTCTTCTTCATATCGAGTCCAAATCTGATTTAAAACTTGTTCAGTATTTTCATTGGTTCTTAATCCAGTGGTCTTCAATGCCTGTTCAAGTGAAGACTCAGACCAACTTCGTATCCATTCCGTTTTTGCATGTGCAAATTCATCCAACGTTAACTTGCCGTCGCGATATTTTGCATAGAGTGGAGAAGCGATTCGAGCGAAACCAGCTTTGATTAATTGAAAGGAATGTCGAGCCAAGAGATCAGGATCAATACATTCTGCATACGAATTTAGGTAAGTTGAATAATTAAATTCTAGTAGCTCTTCAGAAGTCAAAAATGATTGAGCACATTTGTAGACTAAATGCAATGCTTGGTCACAACCAGTCGAACCCTGCTCGTTGACACAACAATGTGCAAGAATGAGAACACCACCGAGATGGAGTTCTTCAGCACGATATTTCAGAAAATTATCATAGTCTTGATGACCTTGAGCCTGAAATGCCTGGCGCTCTTCACCTGGTTCAGCGAATGCAGAACAGCAGTGCTTGGACAGGTTCATCGGTTTGCATGAGAGCCAGTGCAAAGCAGTAGATGAATAACCGACTGACAGCGACTGTGATGGCAGACATTATTCGTAAAATGAACGGCCACTAACCAAAGCATGACACCAACTCTCTTGAGCTAGAAGTTGAAAAAGTGATGTCCAATTGTTCGTTGGTAAATCATTGAAGATCACAAGAGTCTATCTGTGTTCGTCGATTTTTTTCGTTTCGCGAAGACATTGAAAAATGATTTTAATCGCCTGCAACGAATTAGAGCCGAGCGATGCACCAAAATCTGCAATCAAAACCAGCGATGAAGGAGGAAGATCTAGTCCGTTGATTGCACACTGGATGTAATGTTCCGAACCGACCAGAGTACCTAGTTGAGGTGCGGAGTTGGAGTTATAGCTATCAGCCATTCCTGTTGTTGCGCCAGTAGCCATACCCACGACGAAATGGTCGCTTTACTGCTTCGCACTAATACAAAAAGCGAGTATGGGTAGCTGAAGACAGAAGCGTCTGTCTATTCTCAAAAACTGGCTATAGGAAAGTTTTCAAATCAACTCTAAATCCTACTGATGATTGTTCTGGGAATCGCATCATCGATGCGACTTGCAAGCTGATTTTATAAATTTATTTAGCTTTTGCACATGAGGGATAGAGGCAAATATTTGATCTTATTCGACTCACCACACGGTCAGCAATGAAAATGTATATTGCGTTTTTTTCCTTTTCTTCCACATGAAAAAAACTGCTTTTACTGATAACTGGGTATGAATACAGATAAGAGAAGCACATGCTACTCACAACTCTTTCGTCCTCTCACATAGTGCGAAACGTAGGATATCTTAGGGACGAGTTCGACTTTTTCCAGGATTTATTCGTTTTTTTTAATGCGTTTCAACTCATAATTCTCATTGTTATTGATGTTCATGATCACACAATTCTGAAAAGCTGTCGAAATTGATTTGGAAGTCATAATATTGTTTGTTTTTCAAGAAGATTAAATACAACGGACTTTGCTCTGGTTACAAGCACGATAATAGTCTAAATAACACATGTATTGCAAGTACATAGAAAATGTTGTAGAACGCAAGAAATATCGCAATCAATGAAAAATTCTACGTATGGGAAAACCAAGCGGTTAAAATATGAAGAAAACAGTTACAATAAGACGTATTTACTAAAACCATAACACCCATACTCACCCACCCTCAATGGTGAATAAAGTCTAAATCAAGTTTTTATACTTTTAGTCAATGATAATATGCTGCGTTTAGATAGATATATAAATACATATATACAAGACGTCTTTTCGTTTTATTCAAATATATGCGGATTAAAAATAATACAAATGAAGTATCATTTTATATCAGCGTCTGACTGATCACTACTTAGTCGACGACACCGACTGTATCAGTGTTTCAATGCACAGTAAACCGACACCGCACACCCCTATGCGTTTGTCCCTCAAAAAAATCTATATGTGATGTTATCTCTATTCCCTACAGCAATTACATATTCCCACTCATTGCGTTGTTTCTTTTTAACAATTCGCTTCTTCCCAAAAAATGAATATATAATATTAATTATCATTATTATAAATACACACATGCTTTTCCGTTGATTCTATTGGCAAGTACACAACTTACTCCTAAAGGAAACATTTAATGGTGTAGCTATATACTATGTCCTAACAACAAAGCACTAAAAGAAAGAAAAAGAAACGATAAACGTCATTAAATGAATATTTAATGTTGAAACAAAGACTTATCTAGCCTTTTCTTTTAATGAAAAATTGTTATATATAATAGTAGATACTGAAAAAAGACTTCACCTAGTTTACCTGGGCTTTTTTCTAGTAATGATACCGTATATTTATATAATAATATAAATTTGACTGAAGCAATTGTATTTATGAAAACGTCCCCATTTAAAATGAATTCTTTTGTTTGAAGATTATTCTTATTAAGCCAGATTTCCTTAATGCTTTTCATTAATTAACATTGATCTACTACAAGGATTTAAAGTCTAGACATATATTTGTTTTTGAAGAACATTTGAACAAAGACAGAAGAAATTTTTTATGAACTAAACAAAAAAATAATCACTATAATTGAGACAAAATTTTCTCAAAGGAAAAAAATTTAAAAGAACTTTTTACATTATACAGATGGATAGCAATAGAATATATATAATGTATGAGAAAAAGAGAAAGGAAGCCATAAAATATCTACCTCTCACACAAGATGGTATGCAGCTTCATTCTAACTTAAATTCATTTCATTAACTTTTATTCTTGTTGATGATGAGTTTGAAACGAATTTTTCTATTACTGCTATATGGTTGTATTGTAAAAGCAGTTACACAAGATATTCGATCAGTTCGTATGTTTAAAATGACGGGATGGCAATTATCGTGTGCTAATACAACATGTTTACCATTTGCTACGACGACCGTACTGAATATTCGGATATGTCAGACAGCTTGTTTAAATCAAGCTAAATGCAAAACAGCCACTTTTCATCAATCCTCTTCTACTTGTGACTTATTTTCCAATATACCGAGTTTAAACGGAAGTTTGGTGGCTGATATGAGTTCTGTTACTATGCTTGTCATGGCTGGAACAAGAATTCCACCAGGTTAGTATGGGTGCGAAGGGGATAGCTACTGTCTACGTAAAACAACGGTAAAAATGTTTGATTTTAATCTTAATCATCGAAATTCTTCGTGAATAGATGAATACCAAAATTCCCTAGTTTGTAGCGAGGGTCATATGAAATAAAATTGTTTGTTTTTTTGTTTGTTTCTGTCAAGGTTAAAGGTCAAACACATATTATCGGCTATTTTGATGATATTCATGGCTCCTTCTAAGGCGCATTTTAGAACTACTACTGGGTCTACTAATCGCGTATTGTGCGATATTTTTCATTCCCCATATGATACCTTTTCCCAACCGATCCATGAGCCCTCATATGACCCACTATGGGCATACAAATGGGTCCGCATGTGGCGTGGTATCTATGGATTTTCAGGTCCTTCACTGTGCAGGTTCCTAAGCAGCGTATTTTAAGGACTGGCTTAGAAAGTAATAGTTCACACTGCAACAAAAATTTGAATTGTTCGTCCGTACAAAGATGCTGGACTAGTTCGCATTACTAACGACATAGAAAACTAGTTTTTTCTTGCGCAGTCGAGGGTTAAGCGAGCTGTAATGACGAACGTTACTTGTGATATCATTCTTAGAAATGTGACAAGAGTAACGGAGATTACTGTTCTACTGTATTTGCTCTTTGTCGACGACACGATTCTGAAGAAAAAAGTCGAAAAGTTCGCTTAATTGTTGAGAAAACCCTCAAACAATGTTTTTGTGTACTCAAAAAGTGAGTATACTATAGAATCGGTCAGTACGTCCGTCTGCTGGTTAGTCCGATAACTCCTGAAAGAATACTCCAATTGTCATGAAATTTAGTACATAGCAGTACATTGTCAATGTCGCAGACGAGTTTGAAGATGAGTCCGATCGACTGTAATACTACTAACTTACAAAAAAAATGATCAGATTGTTATGTCTTCCATCTGATACACTTTTTGAAGTACACATAACTTTCGGATAAAGTCCGAAGTTTTCGCATTTATTTTAAATATGCGATGAAAAATCGATTCTTTTTCTATTAACGAATTAAAATAAATAACGCTCGTCGAGATTGACTTCTAAAAGCAAAATCATTATCCCAAACGATTGCCAAGCATCCTAGGGCAACTACTCTCGCTCTTCAATCCAGCAAGCATGTGATTATCAAAAGAAGCTTCACTTATCTGAAAAGACTTGCGATTGCCTATGAATCAGCACTCAAAAATTGCTCAATTGTTCCTTGATGTGAGAAGAACTAATACTATCAACTAACCGCTCCAAACTCTCCCCAATCACTCAGCTTACTGATCGATTCCATCATTTCTGTGAAGTCCTCAAGATAGTGATGGCTTAGCATTAATGAAAAAAAAATGCTAATACTTTTACATTAAATTAAAAAATAATTTAATGCTTTGGTATTAGACTTAAAAATTAATTGAATACTTTGACATTAGTATGAATTTAGTATTAGTCTAATACTAATATCTGCTACATTCATGTATGTCGTTTTCAAATGGATCCTTTCAGTTCTAATATCACACTCTGTTTGCGAAGTTCTTACATTGCTTGTTTTACAAGACCAATAAACAGAATTATTAGTTGATTTCTGACTGAGAATACTCTTTATTTTTTATAGTTAATAAGAACTAGCGAGAACTGTGCGTTGTGGTTGCATTTCCACATTGTAGATAAGCAGAGAAATAGGTTATACTCGACACAAATTTATTTAGTCATAATTATCGAGGTAACTCGAGATAAACACTCAAACTATCCATATAAATCATCTGTTTATTTCAGTGTTATCATGTGAGAGCCAAACAAGTATAGAATGTCTTCACTAGATGTGGTTTCTTGCATTGTCTCTTGACTTAACAATATCAATATTTTTTCACTTAATTTTATTCTATGGATATTTTTAGATATAAACTCATTGTGACAATCTATGATTGTACACTTCTTCTTTTTCCTTAAGCACTGATGATGACCTTGCTATACGTTTCTTTCCTCTTCCCTCATTCTCTCTTCATCTCTCATCTTCTTCCTCATTCTATACACAACAATTATCTCATTTCTTCCCTCCTGCTTGCGCTCAAATATTAGCCTCTTAGCCGATGCACTTTATAGAGAGATATTGTTGACACATCTNCAAATAAGTACGAGAAACTTATTCGAAAAGAACATTTAACTCCTGTACTACCAGCCTGGGTCATTTTGGACTCACTCTATGAAATCCGTAATTCTGATAAATACTGGCGTGTGAAACCTAGTTTTAAAGTTTCGCTAGGATAAAATAGATCATCGTTTTGGGATATTCTGTACCTTGAATTAAAGGAACAGTCTTGAGACAAGTCTAAGCGTGCCCAATACTGTAAGGGTTAATATACGTATATTAATAGTTTATGGTAGTTATTCGTTCAAACTCATCCAC
Source organism: Adineta ricciae (assembly GCA_905250025.1). Taxonomy (NCBI): domain Eukaryota; kingdom Metazoa; phylum Rotifera; class Eurotatoria; order Adinetida; family Adinetidae; genus Adineta; species Adineta ricciae. Next base: position 35,650 of record CAJNOJ010000428.1, read on the forward strand.
ACCCTCGCATTATTTATTGAAGAAATGAAGTCGATTTATTTTCTGGTAGATTTTCGAGCATCTAAGACACTATTTAGATCTTCTTTAAAGCCATGTAAGTACAAAAGGTACAATCATCGTATTCTCCTGGCTTTTCACGAACTTCTTCTTCATATCGAGTCCAAATCTGATTTAAAACTTGTTCAGTATTTTCATTGGATCTTAATCCAGTGGTCTTCAATGCCTGTTCAAGTGAAGACTCAGACCAACTTCGTATCCATTCCGATTTTGCATGTGCAAATTCATCCAACGTTAACTTGCCATCTCGATATTTGGCATAGAGTGGAGAAGCGATTCGAGCGAAACCAGCTTTGATTAATTGAAAGGAATGTCGAGCCAAGAGGTCAGGATCAATACATTCTGCATACGAATTTAGATAAGTTGAATAATTAAATTCCAGTAGCTCTTCAGGAGCCAAAAATGATTGAGCACACTTGTAGACTAAATGCAATGCTTGGTCACAACCAGTCGAACCCTGCTCGTTGACACAACAATGTGCAAGAATGAGAACACCGCCGAGATGGACTTCTTCAGCGCGATATTTCAGAAAATTATCATAGTCTTGATGGCCTTGAGCCTGAAATGCCTGGCGCTCTTCGCCTGGTTCAGCGAATGCAGAACAGCAGTGCTTGGACAGGTTCATCGGTTTGCATGAGAGCCAGTGCAAAGCAGTAGATGAATAACCGACTGACAGCGACTGTGATGGCAAACATTGTTCGTAAAATGAACGGCCACTAGCCAATCCCTGACATCAACTCTCTTGAGCCAGAAGTTGGAAAAATGATGCCCAATTGTTCGTTGGTAAATCATTAAAGATAGCAAGTATCTGCCCCTGTTCGTCGATTTTTTTCGTTTCGCGAAGACATTGAAAAATGATTTTAATCGCCTGCAACGAATTAGAGCCGAGCGATGCACCAAAATCTGCAATCACGACCAGTGATGAAGGAGGAAGGTCTAGTGCATTAATTGCACACTGTATGTAATGTTCCGAACCGACCAGAGTAGCTAGCTGAGGTGCGGAGTTGTAGTTATAGCTGTCAGCCATTCCGGTTGTTGCGCCAGTAGCCATATCCACGACGAAATGGTCGCTTTACTGCTTGGCACTAAAACAAAAAGTGAGTATGGGTAGCTGAAGACATAAGCGCCTGTTTATTCTCAAAAACAGATTACAGGAAAGTTTTCAAATCAACTCTAAATTCTACTGATGATTGTTCTGGGAATCGCGTCATCGATACGACATGCAAGCTGATTTTATAAATTTATTTAGCTTTTGCACGTGAGTGATAGAGACAAATATTTGATCTTATTCGACTCATCACACGGTCAGCGATGAAAATGTATATTGCGTTTTTTTTCTTTCCTTTTCTTCGACATGAAAAAAACTGCTTTTACTGATAACTGGGTATGAATGCAGATAAGAGAAGCACATGCTACTCACAGCTCCTTCGTCCTATCACATAGTGCGAAACGTAGGATATCTTAGGAACAAATTCGACTTTTGATTTGAAAGTCATAATATTGTTTGTTTTTCAAGAAGATTAAATACAACGGACTTTGCTCTGATAGTTCTTCATATGATTGCTTATTTCGATAAACGAAGAATGATGACACTCTAACTAAAAGATAAAGATCATATTTCATAAACCTAAGCAGCTGTATTTTATCGAATTTACGGGTGACTTATCAAGATATTTATTAATGCAAACTAATTCAAGAATATAAACAATATTCTGTTAAAAACTACGTTCATTTCGAAATAAATGACATTTTATATAGATCGTACACGAGAGAAATAACATCAAAACGACAAAGAGAGAATGATTACGTCGAACTGACAAACAGAGAAGAAGTGAATACGTCGAAGTGTGCAAAGAGAAATGATATCGAAGTGAATAAAAGTAAAATTGAATATCAAGACCGAATATGGAGAGACAAACAATGAAAATGACTAAATATATAAATATCTACACAAGGAGAGAGTGAATACATTCTCGAAATAGCAGAGAGATATCGAAAGAAACTTAAGTGACGAGCTATTGCACGCCACATGATGGATATATTGTAAGCGACGAAAGCAGAGTAAAAAAATCGTCTGAAGGAAAAGAAAAACGGATAGTGGTTACAAGCACGATAATAGTCTAAACAACACATGCATTGCAAGTACATAGAAAATGTTGTAGAACGCAAGAAATATCGCAATCAATGAAAAATTCTACGTATGGGAAAACCAAGCGGTTAGAATATGAAGAAAACAGTTACAATAAGACGTATTTACTAAAACTATAACACCCATACCCACCCCCCCTCAATGGTGAATAAAGTCTAAATCAAGTTTTTATACTTTTAGTCAATGATAATATGCTGCGTTTAGATAGATATATAAATACATATATACAAGACGTCTTTTCGTTTTATTCAAATATATGCGGATTAAAANTTCCTGATTTTCCAATAAATTGATCGTGATGGTCGGTGTGCATGTAAGCCGAACACATTCGATTCTTGCAACGCCAGTATTTTACTTTTGGTCGAGTTCGATTTAATTGATAGATATATCCATCACAAATCAAGATTGGTTTGCCCTTGTTACTGATTGAAAAAGTGAGAGTGGATGTGATCGACATGGTGGACGTGTAAAAGTAATAAATTTACCAGTGAATGAAATAGAATGATATGTCGGACTTATTTATAGGGCGAACGTACAAAAGAGTTGTTAAAGAAGAGAAACGATTTCTTCAGTCAGACAGAAACATAGTATTCGTTTCTATATCTAGGGTCACATGTACAAAACAGACTAAAAGAAACGCGAAGAATGTTTGCAATAAAAGCTTAAAACACTCTCCACTTTTATAATCTCTTTCGATAATTATATAATACGACATTTGTACTTGTCGACGATCCTTGTTGTCGACGATCTTTGTTTGTCGACATTTGTACTTGTCGACGATCCTTGCTGTCGACATTTGTATTTGTCGACGATCCTTGCTGTCGACATTTGTATTTGTCGACGATCCTTGTTGTCGACGTTTGTACTTGTCGACATTATGCTTGTCGACGTTTTATTGTCGACATTATGCCTATCGACATTTTTACTGTCGACGTTTTTCTGTCGACATTTTACCACTAAATCGATATTGGTTCTAATGAAATTATATACACTTATTTGTGAAAAGTAGTTGTTCTCTGTGAATTTGAACATAATTAATCATGTCCAAAAACTAATAATCTATATATGGGTGAATTGCAAAATTATTGTACCGTTCGTAGTTCTATATATAAAATTTAAAAAACTTGAGTTTCTTTTGGCCAATCTTTACGAAAATTTTTGACAATACTTCCCTAGTTAAGGCTGACTACCACCCAAAAAATCCTGTTCATATCGTTATCCTATCCCGAGATACTATATTTACAAGTTTAAAATAATTGATTTCTAGTGCCTCCTATAGACAAAAAATGACCCATTACTGATTGGTTTTTACCATTTGAATTTGACAGTTACTGACACTTCCAGTGGACAGTATATATATATTATGAATATGAGGCTGAATGGTTCTTCCATCGAAGTTCATATTATACTTTTTCACGAATATTGTATGTACCGACTATGATTCATATTATGTCACACGAGATTTCAAAACGTCTTTGCTACATAACAAAGCGTTCAAAATTGGTCGGGTTTGCTTTGTATGAAAGCTTATCAGAGGGGAATACTACTGCGAAAAACAATCTGAAAGTTTAACATAATCTTGTTAAGAAAGGGGCATAGTATAAAGTTTTGATATGTAGTTGTCACACTAAATGTCACACGAGATTTGATATTTTGTGTGTCATATAAACATTTGTAAACAACGGCGGATTGAGCCGAAACTTTTATCATTTTATCTGCTAGTTGTGGTCAGATATTGCTGAAAAAATCACGTTTGAAAAATGTGTCTTTCGCATACTAGACAAGAAAACAGTGTAAAAATGTCACACGAGATTTTTGAGAAAGCTGGTAGATCAAATTTCCATGCAAATAATGATCTCGCGACTATAATTAAAGAGGATTAAGGTTATGTTTTTAGCTTTCAAGTGTCAATGGCTGTCATGAATCATCTGAATTACCTCTGCTACATTTCACACAAGCTGACAAAATGGTAGTAACAGAATGTAACCTGTACTTGTCACTGCTTTTGGAACTTCGTTGTAAAAGTCAAAACAAAATATAATTTAGAATAAATTGCAGCATTTTAGCATCTAGTTTTAGATAAGCCATGGTCTCCCATGTCAAGAAAAAGCGTCAAGCTTATGATCTCACCTACTATCAAAAGTTACAATACAAACATTCTCAATCGAAATTATTTAATTCTGAATACATGAAAAAAACAGAATGGCAGACAACAAAAATGTAGACGACTAAAAAATAGAGCACAGCAGACACCAACCAATGCTACTGAATCGACAACGACTGCTACTGAAGATACGTCAAATGCAACTGAACCACCAACAAACAGAACAATCTTACGAAAAGCTGAAGGTATTCGACGTCGTCGGACGTATACAAGGCAAATGAGAAACGAAAATGATAAATTATCTAATGAATTAAAATTATTACGTAAAGAAAATGCAAAGTTGATAAAAACTCTGTCTCAACAGCGTTCAAAAAATATTGGAAGAAATGATATAACACCAGATGTATCACCAACCAAGTTATTTATTGATAATATCAGCCCAAAAGCAAAAAGTCGTGCAACTAAACGTCTTATCGAAAAAAAAGAACAATTGCCTCGTGGTTATGTTTCCACATTTAGACGAAATTTAGGTGTTAACTTATCGAATGACTATTCTTCATCACGTAATATATCATCAGCAACATTACAAAAAGATATAGAAGAATTTCTATGTCGTGATGATATTACAAAACAAGCACACGATAAAAAGAAACACTCAAATGGAAAATAAATTAGATACCTGCTGAATCATCTATCAACTATTCATCAACGATTTGTATCCGAAACAAGTAACAACTGTCATTATTCAACGTTTACACGTTATATTCCTGATTATGTGCTGAAACCAGGTGCTGACGATTGGGGCACTTGCTTATGCGTTGTTTGTCTCAATCCACAACTGAAGCTGGAAAAACTACAACGTATAAAATTTTTACATCCAGTTGTCAAGGAATTACTTTCTGATGGTTTAACTGATATAACCGATTTAGTTACCGATGAAATCAAAACAAAAGATTTTTTGGATAATTTACTTAAACTTAAAGATAAAAAATTCAACATTACATATATTGAATGGATAAAGAAAAAAATGATAAATCTAATGTACCTGTATCAACGAAAACAACATTTACATCATCTATTGTTGACTTTACAACCAAATTTTCAAAGGAAATCAAAGTAAGTGTATAGAGTTTGGTCGTGAATATTACATGTCATACGATGGCGTTTTAACTCTATTAGATGTGTTTGTATTTTTGTTGAGAGAGCGGAACTTTAGAATGAATAGATTATTATATAGACATTTGTTCTAAAATAATAACGAAAAAAGTTCTCATCTTATTTAGGAGTTAATATCACATATCGATCGTGTACATCAGCAATTCCGTGCTGCGAAAGAAGTGAGGCAGATAGCGATGGAACAGGAAGATACAATTACAATACATTTGGACTGGTCCGAAAACTTTAAACTGAAGCAAGCACGTCGAGAAAAAGGTAAGTAATCTATAACTCGATTGTGATATAAAAATAAGATTTTTGAGTATCGGACCGGACTCGAGCTTTATTGATTGTGTTGAATGATTTAACACTTTAAAGATTCGTTACTAATAAAAGCGATATTTCTTGTAGCATCATATTATTACGAGCATCACATATCAATCTTAAGTGGTTATGTATGGAAGAAAAATGATTGCTTTAGTTTTGGTTCTATATCGGATGATACTAACCACATGTTTGAAGCTACTTGGGCTGCTTTACAGCCTTTGCTAGACTTATTCAAGAATGACGTGAACACAAAAATAACAAATTTAATTTTTATATCTGACTCACCGGTGTCTCAGTATCGCAACAAAACCGCCTTCTATTGCTTAAAAAAATATGCTACTGATCATCATATGACAATGAAATGGATTTATCTCGCAGCTGGTCATGGTAAAGGCGTGGCGGATGGCGTTAGCGCTGCTATCAAGAAAAAGATGGATGACGCTGTCACTTTTCATCCCGATGAAGGATTTAATAATGTTCTCGATCTGTTTAATGTCATTAAAGATAAGACAAACATCAAACATTCCACTTACAAAACAGAAGACATTGATTTTGTGGCAAAAATTATACCAACGTTAACAGCTGTAAAAGGAACTGCAACTCTTCATCAAGTAACAGTCAAAATAGATGGAGAATTATATGGAAAAGATACTTCTTTTAGTCGTGAACGATTGCTGTGATCAAATTTTTAACTATACAATTATTCATTAAACTATGCATACAACTGTAATCACGGAAACTTATTTCTTATTTATAGTCTGTTAAAGAAAAGAGAGTAGTAGAATAGTTTTTTGTCTCCACTGTAGCTATTTGTTTATTATAACAAATGATTTTGTTTTAATATCTCTGTCAACAAACTTAGTGAAAGAATGTCTTTAATATTGTGAATCAAAACCTTTTTACGAGTACACTAGATCGCATCGTAGGTGAACCGTACCATAACCTACTCTGAAAAGTAGATTTGCGCGTGCCACTGCATATAAAAAGCTCTTTCTATATCTAATCGAAAATGCTAGATATATATCTGAATGAATTCATACTTTAACAACTTTTTTTAAATATATAAAAAATTCATATTTGAGTTCCTATCATGTATTTTTGAAAATCTTTTGTAACTCGACTAATCGAAGAGCGGTAGTTGGGAAAATTGGTGCATAGTCTACCCTTATATGGTAGACTTAGATGTGCAACTCACAATCCTTAAAACAGAAGATTTTTGTTTTGTCGATTTTTTCCTCCAAACGGTACAATAATTTTGCAATTCACCCATGTATATATTGCGTAATTCAATTAATTTTCTCCCTGCTCATTTTCTCTTTTTATCTACTATATATAGCAAGATAATCCGTAACGGGTGGCATCTTTTGGCGCTTCTGTATAAGGGGACTACACCCCCTTTCTAAACGGAAAAGAATCTTTTTTCCATTTGTTTTATTTGGTATAAATGTCATATAATGGGGAATATGATTTTGCACGAAAATCATTTATATTAAAACTGTTTAGTTTGTAACAAATTGATATTAANACGTTTCTTTGACCTCCAGAGATCTGCAGTGGTTGTTTATTTCCTTTCAAGGAGGCAGTGTTTTACTCCGGTTGTACGATATTAACCATAGACCTTTGAGCTTTCGTTCATGAATCTATAGATGCGGAGTCAGAATGGATCTACAATTGCGTCTGAAGTAATAGAAGATGTTTCTTATACGTTAATCACTTACTTAAGTGGAAATTAACGGTTAAGTGTAACGCGTTAATTGTTAATATTAACGTTAACATCAACCGTTAACGTTAATATTAACGGTTAACGGGTTGCCGTTGACGTTAATTTCAAATTAACGGAAATGGTCCACCCCTAGTATAAGGTACTCTACTAGAAGTACAAGTACAATTGCAAGTACTCTGAGCTAAGTACAAGTATTTCTACGTCGTACTTGAAAAGTACAAAAAGTACAAGTACATGTACAAGTACTCTGAGCTAAGTACAAGTATTTCTACGTCGTACTTGAAGAGTACAAAAAGTACAAGTACAAGTATTTCTACGTCGTACTTGAAAAGTACAAAAAGTACAAGTACATGTACTTGCGTCCTACCTCTGCGCCAAACCCTCCGTACTGCTTTTGTGGGCATATGGAAGGATAGATGGATTGTTAGGGAGCCCGCAAGGAGATTGAATAGGTTGGCGTCGCTGAGTTATCATCCGAGTGATTCTATGGCAGATAAGATTGTCAAACTTTGCATGCTGGTTTTTGTGTACTCAAAAAGTGAGTATACTATAGAATGGGCCAGTAGGTCCGTCTGGCCGTTAATCCGATAACTTGTGAAAGAATGATCCAATTGTCATGAAATTTAGTACATAGCAGTATATTGTCAATGTCGCAGATGATTTCGAACATGAGCCCGATCGACTGTAATACTACTAACTTACAAAAAAATTCTCAGATTTTTGTGTGCCATGTGATACACTTTTTGAAGTACACATAACTTTCGGATAAAGTCCGAAGTTTTCGCATTTATTTAGTGATAGTGTTATCGATAAAAAAAATCAATCATTGATAATCTTATAGAACAAGAGGGATTCTCATCTTACATATTCCATCCATCTCTCCTTTCTAATTCAAAAAACAATTATCCTATTCTGTATAGATAATGGTGCCGAGGAGTCACATAGCTAATCACGCGATAGAAGAAGAGATATTGCGTAGTATAAATACCACCGTGTCTTTTCACCAACAAAACAGTAATATAGAACGTTTCTGATAGAGAGAACAGTGTGTTTAAAGTTATAGTACACGACTGCCCATTCTACATGCTTCATTGTCAATTTCTGTTGGCATTTATCGCCTGCATCTTCTTTTGTAATATTGAAAGTGAGCGTTTGACAAGCAAGTCGATAAAAACTCCAGTTAAATTTTTGTTAGGTGCTGTTGTGCGCTATGCTAAAGACGAAAATGTGATTACAGGCAAAGTGACACATCCAGAAGCGAATACGGCTGATTTGAATGTAAAGGCCCATGTTGAACTCCGTGATACAAAGCTCCAATCGATCAACGATCCAACAGCGTCAAGCATGCAGCAACAACCGAATGAACTTCAGGGCATTGTCCAAAGTATGAAATCCACGGAGCTTCATACGGATAAGCAAATAACCTCAACTTTCGCTGGTAAGCTTGTGGTTGTTTGTTGGAGTCTAAATAACGTTTTTTCTCGTATTTTAGATATTCTCTGTCGAGGTCAAAATCCTGAAACTGTAATCCCGTTGGAGATGGGTCGTAAATTCGTTGTTTGCCTCTATGATGGGTATAGTGTTGAGCAATCGTGTCCCAGAGGTCTTTATTACAACAATGACACACGCCGATGTGAACGCAGTATACACTTGTTCTTTTTTTCGCTTCAGGTTAACGAAAGTTTTTGTAATTATTCTAGAATCAGATCCCGTGAGAAATCCATGTGCCTCGCACCCATGTCTCAACGGTGGTCAATGTATCCCAACTGATACCATCTCATACCGGTGTCAATGTCCATTTGGTTTAGGTGGGGATGTTTGTGAACTGGATGTCTATGCGTGTGAAACTCTAAAACCATGTGGTAAAACATCCGATTCACGCTGTCAGTCGTTCCGATTAGATGCTGCTCTGAAATATGTTTGCATCTGCAATCAAAATACCTTGTATGGTCTTAACTGCCAAGAAGGTAAAACTGGTCGATCTAAAGTCGGAAAAGGCAAGATAATTCATTTCTCATGTTGTTTTAGTTCATGACAACCCATGCCAAGGTGTTAATGGAACTCATCTATTGACTTTCAGCGAGAAAGGTTTTGCTATGTGTGACGGTGAGAATACATGGGTAGAATCGTGTCCGGGTGGCACTATTTGGGATCAACTGAACGTAGCTTGTGTCTGGCCCGATATGAAAGGTCTCAGTTTGGATACTCAAGAACAGACATGATCACGGTCAAGATGATCACAAATTTCCTTTTATCAAATATTTTTCCTACTCTTGGTAGTAGTCATCTATATTTCTCGAAAATAGTGCTCACCCTGATAATCGAAAAATCAAAATAATTGCATTATAATGATTGTTTTTGTTCATTTAATCAAACTGATTTCTTGACTTTGATCAAAATAAAATAAAGAAACAAAGTTCTTCTTGTGAGTCTCTTGTATCAGGGGATGTGACGAAACCTCCAGCTACCGACTATATCGTAAGCTGAATCCACTAATCGAATGAATGGTCTGATGTATGATCAAGACTCACGTCGTGGAACCTACCTGAGGTGGCTGGAAGTGATGAGAGATGAAGAGAATGGATGTGGATGAGATGATAAGTGTGTTTTATTGGATGAAATCAAATAAAACACTAAAGAAAACGATAACAAAAAGACTGATCGAAAAGAGAGAAACAACCACATATATACAGATCGAAGATGATCTGAGAAAAAAAAAGAGAAAAAGAAGAAAACAAAGAAGAAATGCAATCACAGAGATCATCATGAGAACGGACATGATAATCAAACGAAAACTAAAACGACAGGAAAGAAAGAGAAAAAGAAATACATATATATGTATATGTATAGAAATACAAGAAAACAACTATGTAGAAGGTAGCGTCATGAAGTAATATCCAATGACGCTAACACTTCTTACCTTCTATGGTGTTATCTACCTTTCATAATATATTTTTAGAACTATGTTTTGTGATTGTTCTTCTCAATCACCAAATCTGACTGCAGCATTTAAGATATCAAAATCAAAGAATTAATCTCATTTAAACAGTACCGAACGGTAGTTCATGTGACAATCTATGATTTTACATTTCTTCTTTTCTCCTCATACATCGATAATGACCTTGAAGTGCGCTTCTTTCTCCTTCTCCCTCTCTCTTCTCTCCTTATCTTCCTCTTCTCATATATTAGCTTCTTAGCCGATGTATCCAATAAAGAGATGTTAATACATCTGTCCCTACCTCAAGTGTGACATCGAACTAGATTTTAGATACTACTTACAAAGCTTGATGTTTTTCTGTAACACGATACTGTATTTACTGAAAACTATAAAAAGAGGAGGAAAATTCAGTATAGGTACGATTTCTTTTGGACCAAATAAAAGACACATCTATCACATATTATCCTTTGTATCAGAAGTCGTCACAGTGATGCCAAGAATGAGAGAAAAAGAAATGTGACAAGGATTCAAGAATGTTATATATCGAAATAAGCACTTTTTCTTCTTTTTTCTCAACCCAGGATAAAAGAAATCTTTCTATGTGAAAATATTTTTCCAGATCGAATTGTAAATGAAAAATACTTGGAAAAAATAGAAAATAAGAAAACAAATATTTTCAAGAAATGCACAGCATTCTTAATATTTACTTAGTATCGATCGTGGTTAACTGTACCTTGTTCAAATATCACCAATGGAGATACACCTTTTGAACAAACACCAAGCCAAACTATGACTTTCAAAGGAAATTTTTTTTTCTGATGAATACCACCTTTCTGATTAGCTTCATCACGAGTTGCGGCCCAAATACGATCGTTTTGGGTATTGTAAACACCCTCAATGTCGAACATCTTTTCGTCAGAAAACAGAATTTTCAATGTTTCCTCCTTTCGAAAGTTTGTTCGTATCCAGTTAGCAAACTTTTTTCTTTTTTCTTTATGTTCCTCGGTAAGTGCTGGTTCGATCAAATGTTTGTACGGTCGACACCGAAGATCCTCTCGAAGAATTGTACGAACACTTTCGTGGGATATACCTAAATCAATTGCAAGTGTTCTAGTTGATACATAATTTTTTTGTAGCTTCTTTTTGATCTTCTTGATGGCAGCAGAAGTCCGAGCTGTACGTGGAGCACCTGGTGGTAATGATAAATTGATAGAACCCGTTTCATCAATCATTTTGTACCATCTTTTAATAGTTGCTAAACGAATAACTACATTTAAATCAAGAAAGACCTTTGTCGGATAATCACCATTTTGATATTTTAAGGTTACCACTTTCTGTAAATCTTCAGTTTTCATAATCGGAAAACTGATTTCCTTGCAAAAATGTTGAAAAGTAAAAGATGGTGATCGTGACAATTTTCCAGCGTTTATCGATAAAGACCATTGGCCACCCGACAGTCCTGATCTCAACCCATTGTATTACTGTATTTGGGATGAATTTGTAAAGATCATCAATTGGAATAAAGTGACATCTAAAACAACACTAATCCAAGAATTAAAAAAAGCTGTGAAAAAAATTCAAAAAGATGTTGTGTTTGAAAGTTGTAATTCTTGGACGAATCGATTGTATCGTATGGCTCAACATGATGGAGATTATTTAAGATAATAAAAATATATAAGTTTTGTCGAGAATTTAACGACGAATCTTTTGATAAAAAAAAAACTTTTTCGTATGAATTGAGATATGAGTGAAATATATGGAAAATACGGAGAGGCTCATTTATTCTTTGACACCCGTTACATAGTTTTTATCTCATTATTTATCGTTGATTAGTTGATTCTAACTCTTATATTAGAATACATCAAAGATACATTTTGCTAAGAGACGTAGCTATACATTTATTGAGGAATAGAATATTTTGGTTAGCATATTACAATACAACAGCGAAAGAAAGTGAAACAAAAAATTTTTTTCTTATTTCAATAGTAGTAAATACAAATGGTTTGACATATAAGGGATGAGATTTATGTAGTTATTTTTTCAGAGAACATTGCCAAAGTAGGGTCTTTGAATAGGATGGAGGAGGATTATGTTTGTCCCTCTTCGTAATTCCCTGTGACCTTTAAAAAGACACATTAGTTCACCGCGAAATAATTTACTTGATAATGTAAATAAATAGAAACTGCTAGATGGACCAGTGAGCGATATGAAGCCGATTATATTCCAAGCCAAGTTGTTTTTAGTTGATTCCACAGGATCCGATAATATTGCCACTGCTCCATAAATGTACTGAATGGAAACGGGAGCACCTGTAAGAATAAAGACTAAACATTGCACAAGAAGCATTCTAATCATTTGTTGATCTATCGCTTTTCGACGTTGCTGTATTTGGTTTCCATTTCCAGTTACATTATCCGGATTATTATTGGGAGCAATTCGCTTTATTGATTGACGAAAATTACGAATCGTCAATGCTCCCAATATGAACATGCTGAATGGTGGACCCAAGCTGAATACGAATAAATTCCAAATACCATAAAATGTTGAGTATGTACCTGGTGGCGCCAAACATGTATTAGTGTTTTGGTTCACGTAATAGAAGATAGGCACATGAATGTAAAACAAACCGACCATGATAGTTGTCACAAAAATTGCATAATAAGTAACACGAATACTACTCCATGCACGCATCTTCGCAGATGTTGAACTTGCCACAAACCTATGAACAGTACTTTGTTATACATGTTTTTGGACACTAACTAATGAAGTCTTTCCAGTTAATCCGTCATTTCTATGTATTATTCTGTTCAATGGAGACTGTATTAAAAGTACACGTCGAAGAAATTGAGAGTCGGTGAAGGTGTTGGTGTGTATACTACATCTATCTAACACCCACATTCTCACCCCAAGATGCTGTTAAAACTACAAGTAATCTCATTAATACCGGTATGTCTTAGTTATATTCGTTTTTTATCCTACTTTTGACATAGAATATCATTGTCCTTAAATCCTGCTAGCCGATTTTACCTCCCTGCAATCTGATTAACCGACTCAATCGCATCTAATAAGGTTTCATATTTGACTTTTGACCCGCCAACTTTGTCTCATATTTCCCATCCTTAATCTCCTCTAAATCTTCAACCTTTACGATCGTTTTGAAGAGAATGTTTTTTTTAATATTTGAACGAATCAAAAGAAACGTGTCTCAGCGATATATTAGAAGAGAATAGATATGCATATTACCGCTAAAAAGTTACTGTAGTTCATGAAGAATACACGAATGCTATGATATTTAGAAGCTTTTCTTGTAGGCAGCAGATCAAATCTGGGTTAGATCGAATCCAATCAAACTCGAGTTCTATTTTGTAAAACTCACCTATCAGCACAAGCCAACACAATAATCCATGAAGTTAATGCCCTAAAAAACATATAGAAAAAGCTTCGTATATTATTGATAGACGTCTTATAGAATATGATCATTTAGTGGTATATGTGATTGATTGATATAAAATTATTTTAACCCAAATATTTTTGTAAGAGTTAATTTTTCACTAAAATCATAAGTCGATATTTGTTCACAGTGTTGGCTAACCATGATTATCGATTCAGTAGTGTTACCCTCACCCTCAATGTTAACTTGAGGTTACAAAAATAAAGTCGTTTTTCTGTTAGCTTAGAGATGAATCTATTATTTACCTTGAGGTAAAAAACAGAAAATTAAAAAGTTTGCATATTAGTTTCGAATAACCACTCGGATTAATATCGTAGACAATTTGAAGAAACCGATAAGGTATACCAAAACAGACAACAAACCAACCACAGAATGTTGACGCTAAAAAATAGCGTGCACAAGGATTCATACGAATTGAACGTCGTGTAAAGATATAAATGCTTAAGAGATGTCCAATAGTACCAAGAATAATCATTGAAAAGCAATAGACTTTGTCAAATAGAATCCAAGATGCTTTCAGAGCATTGATTTCAGCTTGAACATCACTCACATTTGCTAACGTCATTTTCCTGTTTAACGATAAGACAAACACACTTCTTTCTCCAAGATTTCTTCTCTTATATACACAAAATGGTAAAGAAAATAAGCCGTCTGACAAATTCATTATTAAAATGAACTTTTTATTTGTCACCGTGAGGAAACTGGAAGAAGGGATTTATTTCTAGCCTCAAAAAATTATTGTCTTAACTGCGAGTTGATTTAGTACAGGGTGTCCGGAAAGTCATTTAACAAAAAGAAAATTGAATATCTTCTTTATTTCTCGTTCAAGTTGGACAATTTTTTTTGTTTGAAAGAGGAATGTTCGAAGTTTTATTTGATGTTAAAATGTCCTACATATATTGTTCAAAAGTGTCACCATTCACATCAATACAAAATTTTAATCTTTTCACAATACCATCGAAAACATTGTTTAATGTATCTTTTTTTTATGGCTTTGATTTCTCTTTCAATTCTGCCCTTCAAATCATCTATATCATTGACACTTGTTTTGATGTAACCCCATAAATAAAAATCAAGTGGTGTCAAATCAGGAGATCGAGGCGCCCAAGAAATTGAACCACCTCTACTGAGCCATCTGTCGTCTAACTTTTCGTTTAACCATGCACAAACTTCTTTTAAAAAGTGTGGTGGGGCACCATGTTGCTGGAAGATAATTTTATTTGTAAGTCTTTTTCTTTGTATAATCGAATAAACATAGTTTTTCAACATATCGAGATAATTATGCTGATTGACCGTTTTATCTCCAAAAAAATATAGACCGATTATTTCTTTGTTGGACATTGCACACCAGACGTTGACTTTAGCGGATTTCATCGCACTTTCCATAGTAATGTATGGATTATTCTCGGCCCAAACACGGCAATTATGCTTGTTCACAAGTCCTGAAATATAAAAGGTTGATTCGTCAGAGAAAAAAATATTACCGCCAGTTTCTGCATCTTCAAGCATAGGTATTAAATGCTCTGCCATCTCTACACGTAAATCCATATCTCCATCGTACAAATTTTGGGTACTATGCATCTTATAAGGTTTATATCCAAGTATCTCACGCATTATTCGATGTGCTTGATGTTTCGTAATGCTCGCATCTCGAGTAACATTTCTTATGGTGTTTAGTGGTTCATCTTCTAAGACTTCTTCAACTTTTTCAATTTTCTCTTCGGTTATTGTTGACGATCTTCCTGTACGAGCTAAGTCTTGAACTGACCCGGTTTCAAGAAACTTTGGATATATTGATGTAATGGTCTGTCAAACTGGAATATCAGTGACCCCTTGTCGTTGTAATTCGCGAATAACCATTGTAGGAGATTCTGATTTTGCCATTAAAGTTACTATTTTAATTCTAGTTTCTAAAGAGTATGACATACTGTAATCTGAAGGAACAAAAAAAAATTTTCCATCTTGGACGAGAAATGAAGAACACATTCAATTTTCTTTTTGTCAAATGATTTTCCGGACACCCTGTACAAGAGCGGTCTTTTCAGCATCAAATGTAGTAACTAGTTGCAGTACATCTGAAAAGTTAAATAAATCCTTAGTGGAATACTGGATTAAAGAGGTTCTCAATAAAGTAGTCAGCAATCGATTCCTTCGTATAGTCGATCAATGGTCACCGCAGGCTGACATTACTGCATATGAAAATAACCTAACAAAAGGACAGTCATGTAAATTATTAGTGATACCTAGGAAAGCAACATCAACTAAACAACCGTGTGATACTTATTTTTCCGACAATGGAAAGCGTTAACGAACAGAATATATCATCATGTGTCTTTAGACGAATTAGATGTTGACTTAAGAAGTCGTGACGCTAAAATCAAACTACAAAGTTTAGCTCATAATCAACTGAGTTCTTCTTTATTTATACCAATAATTTCATACGCATGGCCAACTTGCGGTTACATTCCTGAACAATACTCGAATTTTTCAAGCGTTACAGAAGTCTGTTTTCCTTTTGATGCAGACAGTTGCTCAAATAATAATTGTGAACACAGTGCATTTATTTGTTGTAGTCATCGTAGACGAATATTGTGTTTCGAACATTTTTTCATCGCGTATCATTTTCATTGACTATGTTCTTCCTATGTTTTTCGAATAATACGAATGAAACGATAAAATAATAGTCTATGCAACTCGAAACACGAAAATGATGAAGCTTAAACTTCGGAATGTAAAAAAACTGTCTTATATAACTTCGGTTGGGCAAATCCTGTTATGTAAATAATATTGCCATGCACAAAGATACCCTTGAGAATACAAAGAGCACCGTTTTTTTTTAAATAGTTTTGGGCGGGATATGTGAGAATGAGCGGCTCAAAGTACTATAAACAATTTTAAAATTGCCTTCCTTTTAGAATGTTGTGCTCAGAAGTTCGAGATTTCCAGTGTTATCCTGTGCAAATAAAACTTACCATTTTTCTCATTTGAGGTCTATGGGCAAAAACAAAACATACCACAAGAATCAGCTCGTCGAGCTCTACAAATTGGTATATATCCCATTTAAAACTGAGACTCACACTTCGATATGTTCCCTCGTCAGTGAGTGACTTCACAAAGTTCTCTCATATTTTGGAATAAAATCTATTTGAATAGATACATTTTCACATATTCAATTCAAGTTCTCGAGTGAATTCAATACACATACTCGAAAATATTGTCGAGATTATAAAAGACCACACTATCATCATCGAACATTCGAAATCAATGTGAAGAAAAGCGGCATCTATGCTATTTGGAGTCGAAGTGAAATGGACACTTATGGATACATTTACGAAGATAATTTTGATCCATTACAACCATTCGGTAATTTAATCGCTCAACACGGTGGAAAATGTAATCAACATCAATTGAAATTCTTCATTCATCTTCAAGAAAATACAAAATATATTTTAGTCGTAACAACATTTTATCCAAATAGAATTAGAAATTTCACGATATTCATATCGAGTGACAATCATTTCATTGTTGATCATTCTTTCGATTCGAAACAGCGTTGTTGTTCACTTGGAGATCGATGTTATTTTTATTCGACGAAAGTTGGTTTGTCACTTGACGATCTTTTACGTAGTGAAAATCAATCATTGCCCGTTCAAATAACTGCCGCTGTAACGATTATGATATTCATCATAGGATTGATCGACCGTCTTTTCTCTTGTTTAACATTTACGAATAGGAAAGTTCGACAAGTTGGAGGTGAATTGTATCTTTTGACATCATCGATCGCTTCTCTTCTGACAAATTCGATGTTTTTCGTCAATTTTTGCTTTACTCTTCTCACGCGGATCAACGTATCAACAAGTTATTCGATTCTTTCGTAGTGGTTGCATCGTTATTGAACCAATTCTCAAACTTTTTCTCTATTTTCATCTTCTTTGTCTGTTCGTTATTAAATTATCTTCAGTCCTGTTTATTATTTTTCAACAACGATCAGTAAGGTCAGCCGATCACCCATTTAATGAACATAAACACTTAATCGTGAGCCCTCTCGTCTTATTAATCTTATCAATACCTTATTTGATTATTTCATTCTTACTTGGACTTATAAGAACATCAGAGAACGCTTGGTTGTATTTAACTTCTTATTTCACTTCATTTCATTTATACCATCAATGCTTATCTTTCTAATCTTCGTCTTACCTACGAATATTTATTTGAAATCATTTCAAAATTCGATTAAGGAAATGTCGACATTGAAACTCATTTCGTATAATGTGACACAATTGATTCCGAGCACAATCGATTGCTATGATCACAAGGCATCAAAGGAAACAGTTTTGCGTAAAAATAAATAAATGAAATTGAAAAAGATCAATTAATCAGTGTGTTTGATAATGAATATCACCAAGAGAAACAGTTGCTGATAAGATTTTATGCCATTGTATATCAAAATGATGAATTGATCCGTCTTGTGCAATTATATCCCATCAAACATCATTGAATCCGAATTGAGAAGAATATTTATTTGTTGGTGTATCACATGATACTAAACTAGTTCGATTAAATTCATAATTGTTATCGTTGTTGATGTCCATGATCACACAATTCTGAAAAGCTGTCGAAATTGATTGGGAAGTCATAATATTGCTTGTTTTTCAAGAACATTAAAAATAACGGACTTTGTTCTGATGGTTCTTCAGATGACTGTTTATTTTGATAAACGAAGAATGGTGACACTAACTAAAAGATAAAGATCATATTTCATAAACAAAAGCAGCTGTATTTTATCGAATTTACGGATGACTTATCAAGATATTTATTAATGCAAACTAATCCACGAATATAAACTATATTCTGTTAAAAACTACGTTCATTTCGAAATAAATGACATCGTATATAGATCGTACACGGGAGAAATAATATCAAAACGACAAAGAGAGAATAATTACGTCGAACTGTGCAAAGAGAAATGATATCGAAGTGAATAAAAGTAACAGTGAATACCAAGAGCGAATATGCAGAGACGAACAATGAAAGAGACTAAATATATAAATATCTACACAAGAAGAGAGTGAATACATTCTCGAAACAGCAGATAGATATCGAAAGAAATTTAAGTGACGGACTATTGCACGCCACATAATGGATACATTGTTAGCGACGAAAACAGAATAAAAAATATCGTCTGAAGGAAAGGGGAAAAGCACGATAATAGTATGAATAACACATGCGTTGTAAGTACATAGAAAATGTTGTAGAACGCAAGAAATATCGCAATCAATGAAAAATTCTGCGTATGGATAAAACAGCTACAATAAGACGTATTTACTAAAGCCATAACACATAGACACGACAATATTCGTGAGATCACTTTCAATGGTGAATAAAATCTGAATTAAGTTTTTATACTCTTATTCAATGATAATATGCTGCGTTTAGATAGGTATATAAATACATATATAGAAGATGTCTTATCATTTTATTCAAATATATGCGGGTTAAAAATAATACAGAGGAAGTATCATTCTATATGAGTGTCGGTGATGTCAGTGCTCAGTAAACTGACACCGTACATCCCTATGCGTTTGTTTTTAACAACGCGTTAGCTACGGCAAATGTTTCGGTTATTTTGCGTTTTAAACGCATTTGTCCTTTAAAAAAATCTACATGGAGTGTTATCTTTATTCATACGGCAATTGCATTTTTCCACTCATTGCGTTGTTTCTTTTTAAAAATTCGTTTCTTCCTAAAGAAATCAATATATAATATCAATTATCATTATTATAAATACACACATGCTTTCTGTTGACTCTATTGGCGCAAGTACACAAATGACTTTTAACGGAAACATTTGGTGTTGTAGCTATGTGCTATGTTCTATCAACAAAGTGCTAAAAGAAAGAAAAAGAAACAATATATGTTATTAAATGAATATTTAATGTTAAAACAAAGACTTATCTAGCCTTTTCTTTTAATGAACAATTGCTAAACATAATATTGGATACTGAAAAAAAGATTTCTCCTAGTTTATTTAGGCTTTTTTTCTAGTAATGATACCATACATTGATATAATAATATAAATTTGACTGAAGCAATTGTATTTATGAAAACGTCGCCAGTTAAAATGAATTCTTTTGATTGAAGATTACTCTTATTAAGTCAGATTTTCTTAATGCTTTGCACTCATTAACATTGATCTATTACAAGGATTTAAAATGTAGACATATATTTGTTTTTGGAGTATATTTGAACAAAGCTAGAACAAGTTTTTTCTGAATTAAACAAAAAAATAATCGCTATCATTGGCATAAAATTCTTCCCAAGAAAAAAATTTAAAAGAATTTTTTACATTATACAGATGGATAGCAACAGCATATATATAATGTATGAGAAAAATAGAAACGAAGTCATCAAATATCTACCTCTCTCAAAACATGGTATGCAGGTTCATTCTAACTTAAATTTATTTCTTTAAGTTTTATTCTTGTTCATGATGAGTTTGAAACGAATTTTGCTATTACTGCTATATGTTTGCACTGTAAAAGCAGTTACACAAAATATTCGATCATTTCGTATGTTTAAAATGACGGGATGGCAATTATCGTGTGCTAGTACAACATGTTTACCATTTGCTACGACGGCTGCACTGAATACTCGTACATGCCAGACAGCTTGTTTAAATCAAGCTAAATGCAAAACAGTCACTTTTCATCAATCCTCTTCTACTTGTGATTTATTTTCCAATATACCAAGTTTAAATGAAAGTTTGGTGGCTGATATGAGTTCTGTTACTATGCTTGTCATGGCTGGAACAAGAATTCCACCAGGTTAGTATGAGTACGAATGGGATAGCTACTGTCTACGTAAAAGAACGGTAAAATGAAATAAAATTGTTTGTTTGTTTGTTTGTTTCTGCCAAGATTAAAGGTCAAACACATACTATCGGATATTTTGATGCTATTCATGGCTCCTCCTAAGGCGCATTTTAGAGCTATTCATAGGTCTTCAAGTACCGCCATTATGCTGTATCCATAGTTCTGATATAACCCATTTTTCGGGTGTCCATGTGTCCACGTTGGACCCACTGTGGGCGAACTCTTAAGTTGCTATATGCCTTATCATAGGCATACCTATAGGTCCTCATGCGTGTTCAAGTCGCACATATTTGCGCTATCCTTGGACTCCTAAGTAGCCATTTTTAGGGAATCCAAGAACCATAATGTCACCCACTGTGGGCATACAAATGGGTCCGCATGTGGCGTACTATTTTCGCATCCCTGTGTCGTTATCAAGCGCATTTTGACTGCATTAATGTGTTCTCATAGATCCCCAAATCTTGTACAGAAAGGGTGGTATCTATGGATTTTCAGGTCCTTCACTGTACAGGTTCCTAAGTAGCGTACTTTAAGGACATCCTGGCGTCCTTCAGTCACGACTGGCTTAGAAAGTAATAGTTCACACTTAAACAAAAATTTGAATTGTTCGCCCGTACAAAGATGCTGGACTAGTTCGCGTTACTAACGATACAGAAAACTAGCTTTTTCTTGCACAGTCGAGGTTTAAGTGAGTCGTCATGACGAACGTCACTTGTGATATCATTCTTAGAAATATGATAAGAGTATCCGAGATCACTCTTCTACTGTACTTACTATTTGTCGACAACAGGATTCTGGAAAAAAAGTCGAAAAGTTCGCTTAATCGTTGAGAACACCGTCAAACACTGTTTTTTTTAAATATGCGATGAAAAATCGATTCTTTTTCTATTAACGAATTAAAATAAATAGTGCTCGTCGAAATTGACTTTTAAAAGCAAAATCATTATCCCAAATGATTGCCAAGCGACCTAGGGCAGCTACTCTCGCTCTTCAATCCAGCAAGCATGCGATTATCAAAAGAAGCTTCACTTATCTTAAAAGACTTACGATTGCCTATGAATTAGCACCCAAACATTGCTAGATTTTTCCTTGACCTGAGAAGACCTACTACTACCATCTAACCGCTCCATACTCTCCCAAATCACTCAGCTTACTGATCGATTCCATCATTTCTGTGACACACCCAGGGGTGATCGCTTAACATTAGTGATAAAAATTGCTAATACTGTTGCATTAAATTAGAAAAATAATTTAATGCTTTTGGTATTAGACTTAAAAAATTAATTTAATACTTTGACATTAGTATGAATTTAGTATTACTCTAATACTAATATCTGCTACATTTATGTATGTCGTTTTCAAACGCATTCTTCCAGTCCTAATATCACACTCTGTTTGTAAAGTTCTTACATTACTTGTAATTGAACAGTTGTGTATACTTCTCAGAAAGAAGCAGACATGTCGTATGATTAAAACACTACCACCGCAATACCTCCAATGTCTCGTTAACTGCTTCAATTCATGGTTAAAGGACTGTCGATACCCAGAAGTCTGGAAACTTGCAAGGATAATCACGCTTAGTAAGCTAAACGCAGGCATCCCTCAAACAGACCAAACTCGACCTATCTCATTGCGACCCACACACTCTAAACTTTTCGAAAAAATAATTTTGAACAGAATCAGATATTGGGCGGAGACTAATCATTTAGTACCTAGAGAACAATCTGGTTTCAGATCCGGCGGTTTGCTAAGTACACGTGTACTTTCAATATACCAGAAAATCAAAAACGAACTAGCGGCTAACATGCCATGTCTGGCGTTGTATTTCGACTTCAAAAAAAGCNGGGAAGACATACACGTTATATGAACAGAACAAAAAAAAAATGCGCGGTAGTGTCAATGCGCTGTAGTGTCGTGCGCGATAATGTCAATGCGCGGTAGTGTCAATGCGCGGTGGTGTCGTGCGCGGTACTATCGTGCGCGGTACTGTCGTGCGCGGTACTGTCGGCGCGGTAACGTCGGCGCGGTAATGTCACGCGCGGAAATATCGTGCCACGCTTTCAGCCAACGGAATATATTATCTCTCGAGGCTCAATAGACTATAATTGATTGGAAATGAAAAAATCTTTAAACTCGAGTCATGCTTGAAATTCAATCAGAAAATGACTTGTTTAATCAATTGTTGCGGAAAAATCAGATTTAATAAGATTTCTAACGTTTTTCTATATGAATGAATGAATGAAACTGACTTCTGCAATGTTCAACATTACGCAATAGAGGATAACTGGTATATTTTGATCACATGTTTTTGAACGATAGAACCAACTACATCAACAACAGCGTCATCAACATCTGGTCATTATTGTGCTACATGATTTCTAGTGCTCTGTGCAGCTTTCTAGACCATAATTAGCTCCTATGGTTGAGAATACTTCTTATTATCAAAGGTTCCACATTTCTTCATCGCGTTCTCATCCGGAATAGCCCAAATCAACTTTACCAGAAAATCTAAGATACTTTCAGAAATTCGTGATCTTTCCTCGATTTTGCAGAATTTGTCAGTATTTGCGCATATCCTCACTTTTTTGCTTGTCCTCCGAAGCAATCGAAAATAATTCCGGAATTGGCAGAAAGTGCCAACTAAGAGTAAAATGCTTGATATTTATTTCATTGAGAAGTTTTCTCTTCTCAAAAATACATGAAAACAATACCAAAAATCTACTCGTGATTTTAATTGAACGACTGTGCACATGCAGGAGCCGGTCATTTTCGTACTCGGTGTGTGCCTAATAAGTTGTAATTGCGGCGCTTTCCCTTTCTTTACTTTAGCGGTATGGTTTTTTAAAATTATTTGGAGCAATAAAAAAACATATATACGGATATACACATGGGGGTTTTCCATGCAACATCTCTATTTGTTGACTAAAACCTTTGATATTTTACCAGTCATAGTGCCAATACGGAGCTAATAATCTACTAGAGTTTTGATTATATATCGTTCCGAAAACTTTGATGATCGGGTGTCTTTATTTCAAATATCAGAAAACTTGTTTCTATATTGAACTGATGACTTTTAACAGAAGTGATTTTGACTGATATTTGAAATAAAGACACTCGATCATCGAAGTTTTCGAAACGATATATAATCAAAACTCTAGTAGATTATTAACTCCGTATTGGCACTATGACTGGTAAAATATCAAAGGTTTTAGTCAATAAATAGAGATGTCGCACTGAAAAATAAGTCGGAGTATCTGGTCAGACTGGGCAACTCCATATATTTTGAGATGTAACTAGCCTGATTTAATGAAAGTATATGAACTAGGCCTATCACCAGCTTTTCACAACATGTTAGAAAGACACGAAATATGCAGTTAATAGCTTTCTCAGCAGATATCATCACATGGCCCACCTGAATCAAACAGGCACATCCTTAGAACAATTCGAAAAGCTTTTTGATAATGTCAATTTGACTTACTTTATTGTAGCACCAACTTGTCAGGATCGAATTAAGAACCAAGATGAAACTGATATTGATTGTGGTGGTACAGAGTGTTCTGAATGTTCACTCAATAAAGCTTGTTTGGTCAATTCGGATTGTTTTACTAACGATTGCAGTACAAGTTCGAAGACATGCACAGGTAAATAGTCATTCTGCTCAACATAGTATTTTGCTATAGTGATTTAGCAAAGTCATTAATACATTAGGAGATCCCAGATCTTCTATTTTGTTTTATCGTGTATGAGTTCAATGGAGGTCTTTTATCATACGTCTTAGAAAAGTCATATATTAGGATAGTATCCACGATATCTTTTTATTTTGATTTGCTTGAGCGTGATAAAAACGCGAGTAGATTCGTACAAAAGAATATGTAGGTATAGCGCAGGAGGCTAAATCATGGATAAGAAGACTTTCCTCACTATTTTCATCTTTCAAAGAGATTTTTTTACGTATGCTACGTCTGTCGCGTTTATTATAGTGTAGAATTACTACGAGAACGACTATTTTTTAAATCGTAATATAAGTTCAAAATATTTTCTTTCGTGAAGTTATGTGTTTTCTACTCACGTTTCTTTTCTTGTCAGATTGTTATCACCAAATAATCAGTTCAATTCTAATCTATTGGTAAGATAACTGCGATAAGATGTGATTCAAACTGAACTCAGATATAAATGTGCTCATAGAAACTAAAAAATGATGCGACTTGATTTTAATTCTAGTCTGTCTTTTACATTACTTTTTTAAAAGTGCATTGATTCGGTTTCTCTAATGCTTTCATTCTTCATTCTGTCACAGCAAAAACTTTCTAATTGATTACATGCTATTCTAGTGAAGTCTGGTATCCCACGTGGAGGTGGTGGAGGCTCACCTTTTAACGATTTAAATGTGATCGGTTCATATGGAAGAACTATTCCCACATCAATCATTGTAAGAAGTGGTATCTTAATCGATGCCATTCAAGTGACCTATGAGACGAGTAACCAAACACAAGGTTCAGTAGTCACACAAGCACCCGTAAGAGGTAGGACTAGTGGAACACAGCACCGGTTCGATCTACTTCCTGGCGAAACAATCGTGACAGTTAGCGGACGTAGTGCAGGGACAGTTATTGGCTTGCAGTTTACAACAAGTACAGGAAGAGTAAGCTCCTATTATGGTGATTATGATGGCACAGCATTTACCGAACAGTATTCTGGTTATGTTTTATCGTATATAAGTGGTCGATGCGCAGATGCATTAGATCAAATACAGTTTGTTTGGATTCGCGGGTGACTATAAAAAAGATGACGGTGAAAACGTACGTGTTGTGGCAGACATCATTTTCATTCCAGGCATTTGCTTTATCTTTTCGTTGTCTTTTTTGCTTTGGTCTACACTGAAATAAAAACCCGGCGTTTAATCAACCCTCAAAAAGGGTTTATCAGTTTGCAACGTATAACAAACCCTTCGTGGGTTTTTGAAGAAGAAGGGGTAGATCAGATTGATGAACAAATTTTTCATAAACCCTTTTTGAGGGTTGATTAAACGCCGGGTTTTTTAAAGAGTGTATGTAATCTCATATTCTTTTCTCTTTGCTCTTATATTAAATTCTAGATTCTTAGTATCTAGTACAAGTAATCCGCAATTCGGACCTCGTCGGATCCGACAATTTCCGACACTTGGATCCAACAGATTTTTATGCCCACAGTTTTCATTGCTTTTTTTAAATTTTATATTTGCATATATTCATTTATTGAAATTATTTTATACAACATAACGAAAAAACGATTCTACAAAAAAAGAAAAATAAATACGTAGAAAACAGATTTTACCTAAGGGATGTTTTCATAGAAAAACTTTTAAAACTTATTAGAGTAAAAAAAGAGAAAGTTTAAACAAAATACTCAATTCCAATATGAAAAAACTAAAATAAAACTATCAATCTATAGAAAAAAGAAGTTTAAATAAACTATTTCGTTCTAAAATGGAAGAAATTGTTAATCTATAAAAGAAAAAATTTTAAATAAAATAAAATTGCTAACAACATTTTTTTACAACGTAATTCGAGTAAAACGGAAGTCAAACCACTGTATACTGTCGAAGGAATGAACGAAATGAGAAATTTTTTTCATATAGATCGTCACATGACTTGCTGACCATCTAGAAAAACTGTTAATATATGTCGTTTAAATATACAGTTAATCTTTTTAAATAATAAACACATACTTCTTGCAAACATACTAATAGATGTCAGCTATTATGACTCGAATATTATATAAAGATCATTGACAAACCTATCACGAGTAAGAATTGGCTGAAATAGATTACATGGTATTGGATAATACAAAGCTCTGATGGTTTCGACCTGGGTAAACACGTTCTGATCTAAGGTTTGATATTTTAATTCTCTATGCTGTATCTTCTATCTATGCATATAAAGCAGAAAGTTTGTTTGTTTGTTCGCTATGCATTCAGTCTCCATAGCAGCTACGGTCGCCTAACTTTCCACGATGCTTCCTCAGGCCACATAGAATGTCGATATGTACCTTACCCTTCCCCCAAAAAAGTGGGTCCTGTGTCTGCTACGAACTGCTTATGAAACTGATCAATAGGATTGTAGCGTTTCCAAAAATCAAAAAAGTGATCGCGGAGACAGCCAAAGGCCATTTGAGCGCTCATGTATAGGAATTCGTATGTAACATCTATATATTTCTCGATTCTATCTATCTATATAAATATTTAAAGGAGAAGGTTTGTCTGCCTTCTGTTCGATACGCATTAAATATCTCTAACAGCTAACGGCATCAATCTTTCCATGATGTTTCCAAAAGTTCAAGCAAAACTTACGATACAGTTTGATTCACAAAAAAAGGTCAGAGGAGATATATGAATGAAATTTTATCCAAATCATATTAAATGGAAAATTTTATATATTCAAAAATTATTATAGTTTCGATTTTAATCATTGAATTGTCTTACCCAAGGATGAGGATGGAAGTAAAAGGTTTTTAGTCTTTTCTACATGTAAAGAAGACATTTTTCTGTCTGTTTGTGAAAGATGCATTCAGCTCATACGATGGCTATGGTCATCAGCACTCTCTATGATACTTCCCTTGGGCTAGAGAAAAGTTGGCAGAGGATCTGCATCTTTCAGATGGAGATTGGAAGGGCAGTATCTGTGTAAAATTTTCGTCAATCTTTGAAAACTGAAGAGAATTTGTCACGATTTTAATATTGATTATTCGCATCAATAGCTTTGATATCTAAAGAAGATTACCGACAATCAGACGACCACAGGGGAGGAGAGTCATTTGAGTGAGTTTTCACTCACATGATTTTTCGTCACTTGGTGTTATCAAACCTTGCACGAAAATCCTTTAGACTCAGAGAGAGATCGAAGCAGAGTGGAGACGACTATTAAATGTCCGAGAGAGAGGAGGCCGAGCGAGATTTCACCCGATTGGTGTGTACTATTCATTAGAGTAACTTAAATAAGCTTTCATAAATCATCGACGATATGTAGTAGGTTTTTCGATTTCTCTCTCTTCAAGTTATTTAGGATTGTGGCACTTTTAAGTAAGAATGACTGAAAATTAAGACATGCACATCCACACAAAAACACTCAACAAAGTGATGTCTCAACGGGCGTTAGCGCTTGTATCTGAGAAGGACAACGGAAATTGCACAGTTGTTTTCTGAAGTGGGAAGAAATTGGAAGTTGCAGAACAACATCAAGGAAGGCATGGAGGGTGCAGTTGTAGCGAAAGTTATAACAAGAGAAATCATTTTCTGAGCGAGACATCCAAGAGAAGGGTTTATTTTTTGTCACGGGATACGTTGGAATGCGTGATGCGTGGAATTTTAGCGGAAGTCGAAACAAGACAATAATGATTACAGCTAAACAAATAAGAAAACTTATGAGTTTTACAACTGGTGTCGGTACAAGTGAGGAATGTGAGGGTGAGGATGTCATGGAACGGGTAAATCCTGATAAAAGAGGTACGTTTTAATGGTCACTTCCGTAGAACAAAATTGAAAAAACTAATTCGATAGTACTTAAATTTTTTTGAAATATCCATGCCTACATTTAGCGTCTTTCGCTCTGCAAGGTCATTTTTCAATGTAAATATGTCTTCAATGCCCGCTAGTACACGGTTGGAAAAAATATTATTCCAGGAGGGTAACTCCATCATTTTAACTGGAGTAGATGATGAATTATATACCAAATGAAAGTCCGTGAAAAATGGAATTTATTGATACTAAATAGTGAGGGCTATGAAGACCTTAGTGTATCAAACTCTCGAAGTTTATATAATTCTGTAAAATACAAAAGTTATGAGCTGCTTTTACCGGCTTGAAAGGCCAAAAACAAGAAAATTTCTCAGAAAAAACTAAAGAGGGTATGCTGTAGTGGTCATGTAACGCATCCCCGACTGAAAGGATATTATTATCTTTTCACGTTCTGCTATATATGCCTCGTGGTAGAAATTAATAGTGACTTTTTTGTTTTTCTTCTGAAAGAAAGCTACAAAAGAGAAAACTTTAAATAGTTCGTGAAGCTCGCGATGCTGGTGCAGCATTTATTAATCGACAATGGATCGCGGAGAAAATTCACCGCATAACCCGTTTTGTCACAGAATGGTGGGAAAAATCATATGACCAATGCTTTACTGACTATTCAAACGCCGGTTGCAAGCTCAGATTATCACAAGCAAGTGGTCGACAAGGAAAAAGGTGTTCTGTTGTGGCGAGACAGATTGCAGAAGAGCACTCAATAATTATTGTCATAGAGAAGGATTGAAGCCATTTCATGTTATTGCAAAGCCATTAAAAACTGAAACTCATATATCAAATCGTTTATGGTTATGCGACTGGTTAGAAAAATTGGACTGAAGAAGACTTTTTTCATCTTGCACCACCTAACGAGTTTTATGTCTGGATTGTTCGTAGACCGAATTATCAAAATGATAGAATTTGGGCCTTAAATGTCGAAGATATTGAAGATGATGAAAGGTACCGTGAAATGGTCCAAAATCAAGTATGCACTGGGATTTTTATTGTGTTTACTTGCAAGAGATTACTTTGGGTGATTAAAGGTAAGGGCGAGTCTTTGACTGACGATTATTTTCGTGACATAATTCCAACTCAAAATGTAATACATTTTTTTTCAGTGATGAAGAAAATGTTATTGATCCTGATGAAGTTACATTTGTTCATGATAAGGCACCGTGTATGCGAGCAAATAAAACCCAACATTTGCTTCAAGACAACAATGTGAAGTTTTGGGGCAATGGCATCTGGCCAGGAAATTTGCCTGATCTCAATGTAGCAGAACGTATTGGATCAATAATGAAAGATGAAGTTGAGAAAAAAATGTTATCAGAAACTGGACATAATTGATATCTTGAGGACACACTCAAAGTGCATCTTGCAAACGTTTTGAGCAATATCGAGACAGACACTGATTTATTCCAAATACTTTTACGTTCGTATCTATCACGTGTCCGTGCACTGAGGAAAGCTAACGGTCGTCACACTCATTATTGATTCTATTCATTAAATGTTGAAAAAATAAACTATTTTCGTACACATTTAGTTTGAATTTCGCTTCGGAAATAGCTTTCCTCTTACTTCATGTCAATGAAATA
This sequence comes from Adineta ricciae, assembly GCA_905250025.1. Taxonomy (NCBI): domain Eukaryota; kingdom Metazoa; phylum Rotifera; class Eurotatoria; order Adinetida; family Adinetidae; genus Adineta; species Adineta ricciae. The sequence goes on from CAJNOJ010000428.1 coordinate 65,555, forward strand.
TAATAAGTTCTGAAAGTTTAATACACTAAGGTCTTCATAGCCCTCACTATTTAGTATCAATAAATCCCATTGTTCACGGGCTTTCATTTGGTATAAAATTCATCATCTACTCCATTTAAAATGATGGTGTTACCCTCCTGGAATAATATTTTTTCCAACCGTGTACTGTTAAAAAAGGCGACATACTGAAACGTAAAAGTTTGAAGATTTTCGTACCAGTTTGAAGATCTTTTATGATTGGAGCAGAATCTGGCTTTATTCAAAACTTTCTTCGATTTGCGTAAAACTCGTGTTAGCCCTCCAGAGAATAGCTTATTTTAGTCGCTTCACATTCAATTTTTTATTGATTCTATACTTAATTACTTATTCTTGTCTCTTACTTACCAAATCTACCCTTAGCATATATTTAACCGCCTGTTTCTATACTTAATTGTCTATTTCTATCTAAGCGTGTTGTACGCTATCTACTTCTATTCTTTATTATAATTTTATCGTAAAGAGAATTCTCCTTGGTCTATCGTTACTTTTACGGCGCATCTTATTCTTGAAAGCCTCTTTGACAAGTATAGGCATTGTTGTACGGTAAAATATGGTAAGAGATCCCAGCATATCAGATTATAATTCGATTCGTGTGAACAAAGATAATATTAGTGAGAAACTGAAATCTTCTGAATCAAATTAGCATTGATTCGTCGAATTACAGTTGATTACCATTTTCACTTTCGTACAGAAAAATCGAATTATGATTGGGATATGATGGGCTCTAATGTCATCTGTCTGACAGCGCTTACATTCAGGTCTTTCAAAAATAGTAAGTTAAAATTTTTTAATATATTCATAAATGTATAAACCAACTTGCTTTCAAAGGATACGAAAATATACCGAGTTTCGTGTGTGCGGAATCATTTGGTTTTTTCTTATATGTTTTTTTAATTGTCTAAAATCTTTTGATGGTTTATTGATAAATGAATAAAACCTTAAATAGTTCTCTATAACGCGCTTCTTTTACAGAGTAGCCTTCGGCAGGTTTCACCAAGACCAACTATTGATACAATCGTCTATATGCATATTTCGAACTAAAACAAATGAAAACTGCACTAACAGATATTACTGAATACTCAGAACAACACTTTTATTTGTACTACTTAGTGTCGCAGAACAAAACGGTGAATTATTAGCTAAGAAATTAGAAATCTAAATCTGATTTTCGGTATTTCTAGTCAACTCAGGAGTTCCTCTCTAACAAGATCGATTTCGCTTGGATTTCACTTGATCCTTTATGAGTTGAATACGATTTCATATAAATATGATGTAAATTTCTGCAATGCACAAGGAAGCTCTTATAGGTTCTGCTGTGACTTGGAGCGATTCTCCACAACTCTCCGTAGTTGCGAATGCCTTGTCTCAATCATTTCGGTGTTTACTGACATTTGAGAGGTTTTGAGTAGGTTCGAACTTCAAGCTTTGGAAAATGATCATCATTCGATCACTGTGAGGCTAGCACGACAAAATGGTGTGTTACCTAAACACTTTTTTACTAAATAAGCCCCGCCCTTGAAATCTACACCATTCGACTCAGAATTTATTTCTGCATCGAATGGTGATGTTTTTATTCATGAGATAAGCTTTGGAAAAAATTTTATCTAATTACATCTTAATTCTTTTTCTATATGAGAGAAAATTTAAAATAGAATTTTTCTTGAAGTTTGTTACGTAGATATAGACATCACCATTCGATGCAGAATTAAATTCTGAGTCGAATGGCGCAGCTTTGATGGACGAGGCTTATTTAGTAAAAGCGTTTTTAGTTCACACATCGCTTCGTCGTGCTAGCTTCACAGTGATCATCACTGGACCGTTTTGGCGTTCCTTTTTGGTTAATTTGTAGCATTGTAGTGAAGAACGTTTACTCGTGAGAGACTGTATGGATTTTTATTAGTATTTAATTTGCTATATTCATTTTGGATTAATGCAAAAAAATCCTACGTTTCACCACTGGATGTGTGCTGAAATCAGTGAACTTCTTAAACAACATAGAAAATTCCTCAAACATGAAGAAATCACCTTGTTCTAGTTTAAATATTTAGAAAAATACAGATCGACTAATATCCTTGGATTGAGAATCCAAATATCACATTTGAAATACGTGCAGTGTTTAAGACGCCGGACTTCGGCTACTCTCCAGTGAATCGGAAAACATTGGATAGGATCCGTATCCGGGAGCTCGTAAATAAAACACGGAAACACTATCAGGATCCGTTCGCGATACTGCAACCGAATCCGTGTTTCGAATCTTGATTCAGTAATGCTCCGGAATTGGACCGGAAACGGAATCGGAATACGGCTTCCGAGTCCTTCTTCAGGAATTCGCGGGAATTCTGACGGATCCGGATGATTCCCGCCGTACAGCTTTGACCTGGGAATGAATGGACAGTCATACGCCAATATACATGAAAACTACTATACATACTTTTTCTTGCATTACATATTCTGTTCATCTTATCAGATTGATCAATCACGTGAGCTATTTCGAAATAAAATATCATATAACAGTATAATATCGTCATTAATAAGATAATAACACATGTAGTTGACATTGAATGAACTATTGAAATCGCTATCAATACATGATAATAAAATTAACCAAATTGATCTTGCACGTACGACATGAAATGAATAAAATTCTAAATTACATGTAGCGAGATTGACATTAAAACTATTGAAAACAATAGGTACAGGTAAAACAATAAATATAACAAATAAATTAAAGAATTTTGAAGCAAGAAAATACAACGAAGATGGTCCATATGTTTACGAAATGAGCGAGTGAAAACAAATATATTCAATATAAGACCGATAATGTCAGGAAAAAAATAAAATAATGATACGGTCAGTGCAAGTATAGCTGTTACCGTATTCAAATGGTTTATTACTTCAGTATTACGACTTTGAGTTCTTTTAAAAGACAAAAATCCAACTAAAAAAAATTCTACGGAGATCCTTCTTTTTTTCATTAAAACGATGTGCTATTAATAAAAGCTTGTCAGCGCAGCCCCTTTGGGGCTAAAATGTGGAACTCACATACTTGCTTTTGGAAAACGAGATTATGGATTAGAATAAAATACTTAAGGAGTAAGCGCTGTCAGACAGATGACATTAGAGCCCATCATATCCCAATCATAATTCGATTTTTCTGTACGAAAGTGAAAATGGTAATCAACTGAAATTCGACGAATCAATGCTAATTTGATTCAGAAGATTTCAATTTCTCACTAATATNCTGCCTTCTGTTCGATACGCATTAAATATCTCTAACAGCTAACGGCATCAATCTTTCCATGATGTTTCCAAAAGTTCAAGCAAAACTTACGATACAGTTGGATTCACAAAAAACGGTCAGAGGAGATATATGAATGAAATTTTATCCAAATCATATTAAATTGAAAATTTTACATATTCAAAAATTACTATAGTTTCGATTTTATTCATTGAATTGTCTTCCCCAAGGACGAAGATGGAAGTAAAAGGTTTTTAATCTTTTCTACATGTAAAGAAGAAATTTTTCTGTCTGTTTGTGAAAGATGCATTCAGCTCATACGATGGCTATGGTCATCAGCACTTTCTATAATACTTCCCTTGGGCTAGAGAAAAGTTGGCAGAGGATCTGCATCTTGCAGATGGAGATTGGAAGGGCAGTATCTGTGTAAAATTTTCGTCAATCTTTGAAAACTGAAGAGAATTTGTCACGATTTTAATATTGATTATTCGTATCAATAGCTTTGATATCTAAAGAAGATTAGCGACAATCAGACGACCACAGGGGAGGAGAGTCATTTGAGTGAGTTTTCACTCACATGATTTTTTTGTCACTTAGTGTTATCAAACCTTGCACGAAAATCCTTTAGACTCAGAGAGAGATCGAAACGGAGTGGATACGACTATTAAATGTCCGAGAGAGAGGAGGCCGAGTGAGATTTCACCCGATTGGTGTGTACTATTAATTAGAGTAACTTAAATAAGCTTTCATAAATCATCGACGATATGTAGTAAGTTTTTCAATTTCTAACTCTTCAAGTTATCTAGGATTGTGGCACTTTTAAGTAAGAATGACTGAAAATTAAGACATGCACATCCACACAAAACACTCAACAAAGTGATGTCTGAATGGACGTTAGCGCTTGTATCTGAGAAGGACAATGGAAATTGCACAGTTGTTTTCTGAAGTGGGAAGAAATTGGAAGTTGCAGAACAACATCAAGGAAGACATGGAGGGTGCAGTTGTAGCGAAAGTTATAACAAAAGAAATCATTTTCTGAGCGAGACATGCAAGAGAAGGGTTTTGTTTTTTGTCACGGGATACGTAGGAATGCGTGATGCGTGGAATTTTAGCGGAAGTCGAAACAAGATAATAATGATTACAGCTAAACAAATAAGAAAACTTATGAGTTTTACAACTGTTGTCGGTACAAGTGAGGAATGTGAGGGTGAGGATGTCATGGAACGGGTAAATCCTGATAAAAGAGGTACGTTTTAATGGTCACTTTCGTAGAACAAAATTTAAAAAACTAATTCGATAGTACTTAAACTTTTTTGAAATATCCATGCCTACATTTAGCGTCTTTCGCTCTGCAAGGTCATTTTTCAATGTAAATATGTCTTCAATGCCCGCTAGTACACGGTTGGAAAAAATATTATTCCAGGAGGGTAACACCATCATTTTAAATGGAGTAGATGATGAATTTTATA
>CAJNOJ010000429.1:0-36460 GCA_905250025.1 Adineta ricciae
AATTAAATCAAATGGAAAAGCGTTATGTCTTTTAATCCCAATGCGTGACAATAACATGAACGATCATCTGATTGTTATGTGTTTATTCAACATAAGTGAAGCTTTGCTCAAAATGAATCATCCCAGGTCGAGCATTCCGGCCGCCGGAACCGGCACGGAACCGAGACGGAAAACATCGGAAATCGATACAATTCTGCAGGTTCCGTCTCGGAAAACAGCTGGATAACACCGGATATTCGCCGGTTCTTTGCCGCCGGATTCCGGCCGGACTACACGAGGAAATTTCCTGCGTGCTCCAGCCATTCCCTTCAACCGGAAACGCCATCGCTCTCCTCCATTCCTGTCAGTGGATCCGAAGGGGAACACGCATGACACTTTCCGACGTATTCCAACTTTTTCCGCTCATCAAAAAAGGACAAAACTTCCTATTATCCAGTGGACGGATCCACACCTGATCACACACTGTACTTTCCGATGTAATCCTCCCGAACTCTTCACAAGGAACCATCAAACTTTCCCTCACTTCCGATCAACCAATATAGCCGGATACTGCCTATAAAGTTTCCTATAAAAACCGCCGACTTCCTCACACTGGAACCTCGCAAACCATGTTATTCTCGATAACCGGATCCTCCGAGAAAACGTCGACCAACACTTACGTGAAAATCCGCTATTTTCCAGCGTCGACTCCGTCGGAAGCGTCGCGTTCCGACCGAACACGACGCCTGGGAACGTTGACCGCCGGTTCCGTTCCGTTCATCACAACTTCCGACGAAATCCGTAACAACAAACCCCAACTTCTGCTCGCAACTACCCCGAAAAACAGACCACTCTACAGAACCAAACCATTCAAACCATCTCCCGATAAAACAATCCACACAATCCACCTAGTTTCACATACTGCCACCATATTCACCAACGACCCAGCTGAACATTGCACAACAATACTTCGAAGTACTTCCAACACTATTTATACGTACGAGTCATATTTAGCTTGGAAGTACTTCGGAGTACTTCCAACACTTTTTATATGCACAAGTCATATTTAGCTGGGAAGTACTTCGAAGTACTTCCAACATTTTCTATACGTACAAGTCATATTTAGCTGGGAAGTACTTCGAAGTACTTCCAACACTTTTTATATGCACAAGTCCTATTTAGCTGGGAAGTACTTTTTTGATCGGACGAAATGGTGCAGCGTGTTCTGGTCCTTCGATTGGGATAGCACGTAAAGACATTACTGATGCATTCCGTATAAGATTCGCTTGGGTCGTGTTCTCGATCTAGTTCCTCTGCAGATACACAGGAAACGGTGTTTTTTGGAGCTACAGCTGGAGACAATCTAATGTCTAAGTTAGATATCATGCAAAGTATAACGTGCTGTTGTGAGTGGTTTATTATAAGGAATTTTATGGTTAGATGAGTGCGCAAGAAGTCATGAACATAGGTTGGATATTAATATGAAATGGATGAAGATGGCATATTGGTATGTAAAATTCAATACCTATAGACGCGACCGTTTTTTGTTTATATAACGGTGCAGTCCGTTTGAAATTATAACAATTCGTTAGGAAGGAAAAAATAGAGGGATGTGAAGAAAAAAGTGAGTCAGACGCGTCGCGCATGCGAATATTCATGGGCAAAGAAATAAAACCACATCATGTTTGCGGTTCACCTGATGGTTTGCAGGAAGTAGTGCTACGCACAGAATTGTTTACGCTTTCACGTTTTCGGAGGAAAATCTATTGTTACTGTGAATTTGATAGGTTGGTGAGTACACTTGATTCGTTTGAGAGCGATGCTTGTAACGTGTAATAGATCTAGGCTGAAAACAGGCGAAAAGAAATGTTGAAGCTGTCGGTGGAGCTAGATAGAATCGAAGTTATCACAGAAATAAATGGTCGCAGTAGTGTTTTCCGAACCGAATCCAGGTAATTTCCGATTATCACCGGATTCAGCTGGTTTCCGGTGGTCACCGGATCCAGCTGATTCCCGATTATCACCGGATTCAGCAGGTTTCCGATGGTCACCGGATCCAGCTGATTGTCGATTGTCACCGGATTCAGCTGGTTTCCGATGGTCACCGGATCCAGCTGATTGTCGATTGTCGCCGGATTCAAGTGGTTTTTGACGATCACCGGATTCAGCTGGTTCCTGATGGTGGCCGGGTCCAGCTCATTCTCAATTGTCGTCGTTTCTGTCTGGATCCAGTAGGAATTTGCCGGTAAAAACCTGTAGAAAACCGGCCGGATTCCGGCGGCAAAGAAACATGAGGAACCGGTCGGTTCCGACCGAGTGGAAATGACCTGGGTTATAATATAAGTCGAATTAGGCATCTCATGAAAGAATGTTACCGTTGGGCAGTGAGCTATATTCTACGCAATTAGTTCGACTCAGAATCCGACCAGAAGACAAATTTCCTTAATTAAAAACCTCTATGATGTTAAGAGTTCGTACTTTGTGGACACAGATATCGAAGTTGAATTTCACATTTAAATGCTAACATTCTTCAGAAAAACAAAATAAAAATTTCATTTTTGCACATTTTTAAAACGACCCGCGCAAGCTCAAATTTCATAGATCTTCACAGACTCTCCTATCTTCTTTTTCTGTGGCATGAAAGTCAGCCCACCCTCAAGATCTAGACTATCGCTAGTCATAATTTCCAGGCTTGTACGTTTCGCTATTCCGACACCCTAGGACAGCCCCTGATCTCAAATCCTAGCACGAAAATAGCGTCACTCTCGATTATGCTCATTATGCCCATTATGGACATCCATAATCAAAGTGGCCCTCGATTTCCGAACCTTGGAAATTGGGAAATTTTCCATTATGGCCATTATGGGCATCCATAATCAAAGTCACCCTCAATTTCCGAACCTTGGAAATTGGGAAATTTTCCATTATGGCCATTATGCCCATTATGGACATCCATAATCAAAGTCCTTATCCAATTTCCAAGACTGGAAATTAGGAAAAAGGATTTCCGGAAATTGGTTCGTTCCTGTCTCTCCATACAATTTCCCGGCAATCGCTATAATGCATCATATGCAAAATATTGGCAAAACATATGAGATGGAAGGTCATACAAACGAGGCACTTTTCTATTATAGGAAAAGTGATCGTATCTTCCATACATTGCCTCCTACACATCACAACGTGCGAGAAAATATACAACGTTTGACAAATCTCGGACCAGCGCCATTTACCCACGATTAATTTTAAAGAAATATTCTTCTGCACGTTTCAACACACCTCAACCATATGGTGTCATTCGACTTTCTAGAAACTATTCATCGGTAATACCGAAAGGCGTGGATGTGCAATGAGAGAAGATTTGCCTAAATTCACATCTGCATCCAGACCCTAATTCAAACATTCTAAACTCGCACTCTTCACCAGAACATCATAAATTTACAATTGAATAAGTTGTCAAAAAAGATTCTCAACATTTCCATCCGATTTCATTTTAATAATTGATTGTCTCTGTCTTCTATTAATTCCATTTGAATAAACATGAGATTGATAACAAAAGAGGGCACATGTACTTCATTTCTAAACAAGCCGTGATATTTATAAACATCACAAGTTTCTTTCTGAGTACTTCTTGATTATATTCATTCGAATAGTTGGTACAGATAAACTCAAGAAAAATGTTCACAATCACAAATTCTTCAAAAATTGTTATCGAACTTTGGTTTATTCCAATAAATACTATTCTTCTAATATCAATTTCCTTAGCATTGATATTATCCTTTATATATTTATTGATTATAATCAACGATGAAACATGTTATACAGTACCAATGATGTTCATTATCGACATCTGTCTATCAGAATTCATATTTTCATGTGTTGTTCTCAGTATCGATTTGTTTCGTTTACAAAATGATTTGAAGGGAAATTCTTTCATGGATTCGTTATGTTTTCTTCGTTCTTATATTGGTTATGCTTCATCAAGTTCAATCAATTTTGCATTTTTCTTACAAACATTTTATCGTTATCTTTGTGTTGTTTATCCAACTGATTTATTTTATCAAACATGGAAATTTCAAATTATCCTCATATCTTTCACATGGATTATTAGTTTTATCTGTCCTTTACAATATTTTCTTACTAATCAAGTTGAATTCAGTGTGGAAAATCAAGTTTGTATTGTTCCATTTCGATTATCGTTTTCAATTCTCTACATGATGTCAACGGTGTATTTAATTCCTCTTTCATTAGTGATTTTTGTTTATTTCAAATTAATCCGATATGTCAAACAGATGAACGAACGAATAATTCTTGTCACTATTTTATTCCATGCAAAAAGAGATCTGGAAATTATTCGACGAACCATCACACTCCTAGGCATTCTCGTATTATTTGGCTTTCCATATGTTATTGTAGTTTCTCAATGTTTCATTATTTCCTTTGATGATTATTTTACTTTCGTATATAGATTCGCTTAAAACAGCATTGATATTTCTCTATGACTCGTTATGTTTTCTATCCGATACACTTTTTGTAACACATCTAACTTTCGGATAAAATCTGGAGTTTCCACATTTATTATTATTATATAGAATTGAACAGAATAATGTTCTTGAATATAAAGTATCGAAATGTTTCATCTCAAACTAATCGTAAGAGATTTCTATCTGATAGTTCTTTTCCTATGTAACCCATAACAACATTTGAAATGTCCCGTTTTTGTGTAACAGCCGCTGTACCAGCAGCAGCAGCTCCAGCAGCTCCACCAGCAGCGGCCCCTCCTAGTATTAATGGTGCAGCTGCTACGTTTACAATTGGAACAAAAGTAAGTCCTACACCAACTAGTCCTCCAAGGAAACTTGTGAGACCAATAGTAGCGCCAATTTTTCCCCAATCAGCTCGTCTTATTTGTGTTGCTTTACAATAAACAATATCATATTTGCCGTTTATTTTTTTGAATGCTACAAATACTTTTCTAAATCCAATTTCACCTGCTACGCTATGGTCTTTATATTTTGCAGCTCCATCACCGGCTAATACTGTTTGTAGCAGAAGTTCTTCCAAATCTTTATCGTTGAGCCGACGTGCAATTGTTTGAAGATCACTATCACTAATACCTTGATACGTGCCAAAATGAAATTCGAATGATTCGTGAATCATTGAAAATACACCTTGTGTGTTTTTCACTTGGGTAGTATATTCTATCACGTCACGACGGGCTATATCGTAAATCGGAGTGGCCGACATTGAAAAGCTCTCACACAAATATGGCTTCTATTAAGGTAAAGGCGAATAACACAAAATGATTTCTTTTTACCTATATAGGGTATAGAAAATTTCACTTTGTTGGAAAAATCCTTATCGCATGATTATTATGTAGGGTTTTTATCAACGAGTTATATCATTTTACAGCCATTCATCGTGAAGCTGCTAATGTCGACGCATCTTAACACCGTCATGTACTTTTAGATGGTTTTTTTCCTGTTGTTATCAACATGTGGTATCTTAATATCATGATAAATTTTTCTTAAGTAGGCTTTTTCCTTTTCTTATCAACACGTCACATGTATGGATATAAAGGATCAAGCAGTTTTATATATTAACAGTGTGAATATCGATAAAATTATTCTTTGTACATTTTGTTATTTCATTTTGAATCGTTTTGTGCAATGTCCAACTCGTCCACAAATACCCATACAAAAGTATTCGATCCAAGAGAAGCATCAAAATATTTAGAAGAACTACAAAAAAATCACAAACTACTTTCAACAATCCGTTATAACCATGAGTTTGATTGGAGTAAACACCAAGGTTTAGAACGTGAGGATGTGAAACTTGTGGTTGATAGATGTCCAGTCACAGAATTAAAGCAACTTTACGAAAAGGCATTAGAAACATTAAGCAATAATGATCAATCAACATTGCTTGCATGTGACGACATCAGTAATGATATGCCTCAATCAAATAAATTAAGAACATCTTATGTTTTATATGCAGAACGGCAAAATGATAAATATAATATAATAGCTGCAAGTGCTATTCAAAAAAAAGAATTTGATTGGGAGAAAATAGCAACAATGGGTTTCACGACATTTTTAGGAAGCATTGGATTAGGTGCACTAGCTGGATCAATAGTTGGGCCAGTGGGTACTGTTGTTGTAGGTCTTGCTGCTGCTGCGGGCTCTGTTGGAATAGCCAATAAAGCATATCATGATTATCATCAACAAATGCCACAAGCTGTTTATGCTTACATTTTTCAAGAATTGAAAGCAAAACGTTTGTTACAAATCACTGGTAGCAAAGTTAGTTTTGAACATATTCAGAATTAAAGGAAAATGTCAATTACCTTTATTCTTTCGAACTTGTTTTCTTCAAAATAAACAAGATTTTCACATATAAAATTAGATTGCGATCTTCCTTGTAACTAACGATGTTTTTCTGCATATCTTTAAAAGGTCTTTCTTTAACCATTTGTGTGAAAGATACCTTCCATATAGAATGATGTCACTTTAAAAACTATTAACAAATCAATAGATATGTATTTATTCGAGGTCATATTCTCAAAATGATAACTTAAGTTACACTTTTCATCTGAGGTGAAAGTGACAAAGCACTTTGGCATTAGTGAAGAATGTTTCAAACTAGGAGAATACTCAACTCTATTGACTATATTTCAATTATATTGTATAATCACCTTATGCAGGATACCATCCATTAGATTTAACGCAACAATGATGAATGAATTATACATTAGGATCGAAGATTTGATGCTATAAGATATATATTCAGCATTGCCGCCTTATATTTAGAAATACTTGTGATATTCTTTCATTCGCGTTGAATACTAACGGATATTCTCGAGAAGTCGCAATGACTTGATCCCTTGTTATCTTGTTGGAATTGAGCTGTATTTATAAATGAATCCGACTATGTCAGATTGAAATTTCTGTGAACCATCATCTTTCTCACATGCTGATGACCAATTGATCGTAGGAGTTCACGGAGAAGGACGAATACAATAAAACCTACGTTCTGCTTTTTTTCTTGTGAACAATATTGTACAAATGAAAAGTATCATGATAAGACAATTGAACACACAATATTATTCTTGATGGCCAAATGCTAAAAATCAGTAACAATAACGGCCCGGGAAAACAAACGTCGAAATAAAGAGGTAAGCGAAAGCAGAATGTTGAAAGCGAGGTTATATACTTTTATTTTGGTAAAATTTTGTGAGAATTGAGTTGGTGAACGATAGCGATACGGAAGTGACACGATCGATCTATTGAGTGCTGAAGAAGTCTCGTTTGAAAAGAGTATACACTTTGTCGATCCTTGTCGTAATAAAAACAGTATATTTGTACGCAAGAACGTTTCTATGAGTTAGTTTTTGACGGGTAGTGTCAAAAGAATGTAGACATCACTAGATATTGTGCGAACACTGATTATACAGCCGGCCGCAAAAGGTTAACGAAAGAAGATGACTGACTTTGCCAAATAAATCTTATAAAAGAAACTACGTAAAAAGCGCCAGTTCATATTCTTCATGTTTTATCAAAGGACATTTAGCCCTTAACTTTAGTTTTGTGAAGTGAAGTTATTTCGTTAGCTGTAGAGAAGAGAAATGAAAAAAAATGGTATTCTGTTTCTTTTTAACGATGTGTACTCAATGCGAGAGTATAGAAAACAAACAAAAAATTTTTTCTTTTACAATAAAAGAAAGAACGTCGCGTACCTGTTACAATGTGTCACTATTTCCAGGGTTTTTTCCAATTGTTACTATAGACCATTTTAGTTAATTGTCGTGTATGCTATTTGCGACATAAAAGTATAGAAAAAAATGGAGATGATGCACCAAAAAACTATCAGCGAATGTTCTTCTCCATCGAATCGACCGATACCGCAACGTCAAAAGATTGACGAACCATTTCTCTTTCATATTTCTAATCTCCCTCAAACTCGAGAACGATCAATGACACAGTTAAATGGTAAATTCGTACATTNTAGACCATTTTAGTTAATTGTCGTGTATGCTATTTGCGACATAAAAGTATAGAAAAAAATGGAGATGATGCACCAAAAAACTATCAGCGAATGTTCTTCTCCATCGAATCGACCGATACCGCAACGTCAAAAGATTGACGAACCATTTCTCTTTCATATTTCTAATCTCCCTCAAACTCGAGAACGATCAATGACACAGTTAAATGGTAAATTCGTACATTCGCAAGTCTTGATGTATCGTCTTCTCGAAATCCCTTCAAGCGCAAATGACACAAATAAATTGATTACTGTTATCAAACAGATTCCAGGACATTCATCTGACTCTACAACCAATCAGTTCAATGAATTCGAACAGAATTATACAAAAGCGAACGCCATTCAATGGTATACCAAAGAAACACCTTTATATTCATATTTGAACGAAGCACTTCGTACACAAAATATTGATTTGATCTTTTCGTATGGATTCTTTATTCAAGACATTCAAGAGCAACTGAAAGAGTATCAATATCAACATTGTATTACAGTTCATCGAGGACAGCTGATATCGAACCGTGAACTTCAAATATTACGTCATTCCGAAGGAAAACTCATCTCCATCAATTCTTTTTTCTCGACGAGTATCGATCGTGCCGAAGCGATATTCCGTTTATGTTTAGATACATCGATCGATGTCGATAAAAAACGAGTATTATTTACGATTGATCTCAATCCTGCTGTTGTTACCAAGAAACCTTTCGCGGACGTTTCGTCACTTAGCGATTTTTCGAATGAAAAGGAAATTTTGATTATGTTAGGATCAATTTTTCGTATTCATCGTGTAACACGTGGAACAGATGAAGAAAAATGCGTGTATATTATCGAAATGAAATTATCTGGTGATAATGATCACGATTTGAAGTCTATCATTGAAAGTATTAAAGCAGATAATGGAGAAAGAGATGGCGAATCAAGTCTTCTTTTGTTTGGACATGCATTGCGAGACATTGGTAAATTCGATGATGCTCAGAAATATTATGAACAAGGTCTTTCACAATTAACTGTGGATAAAAAGAAATTAATCAGTCGTTACTACCATGCACTCGGAAATGCTATGGATGACAAAGGTGATTGTAATTCAAGTCTGACATTATTTCGAAAAGCTCGCCATATTTTAAGATACGTGGACGATTTCGATAAGGAACGTCTTGCTCGGATTAATATCAGTTTAGGTGCCACGTATTCAAACAAGGGTTATTATCGACAAGCAATTAAATCAAATGGAAAAGCGTTATGTCTTTTAATCCCAATGCGTGACAATAACATGAACGATCATCTGATTGTTATGTGTTTATTCAACATAAGTGAAGCTTTGCTCAAAATGAATCATCCCAGGTCGAGCATTCCGGCCGCCGGAACCGGCACGGAACCGAGACGGAAAACATCGGAAATCGATACAATTCTGCAGGTTCCGTCTCGGAAAACAGCTGNAATTAAATCAAATGGAAAAGCGTTATGTCTTTTAATCCCAATGCGTGACAATAACATGAACGATCATCTGATTGTTATGTGTTTATTCAACATAAGTGAAGCTTTGCTCAAAATGAATCATGTATTAGAATCAATTGAATGGTTTAAACTAACAAAATTCATTTGCCGAAAGCAATTAGATCCTCACCATTCACTTTTAGGTGCTTGTTATAATGATCTAGGCGAAGCTTATTTGAATCTTGACCATTCACAAATAGCACGCAAATATTTGTATAAGGCACTAGAAATATACAATCGATCAGTTGCTGAAGATCATTACGATATTGCAGTTACATGGCAAAATATTGGCAAAACATATGAGATGGAAGGTCGTCAAGATAAAGCACTTCTCTTTTATAAGAAGAGTGGTCGTATCTTCCGTAAAGTATTGCTTCCTACACATCACAACGTGCGAGAAAATATAGAAAATATACAACGTTTGACAAATCTCGGATCAGCGTGATTGATTCCGGATTGACTTCGAAAAAACATTCGTCTGCCTGTTTCAACACTACGCAACCATATCGTGTAATTCGATTTCCTGTGGGAAATTATCCGTCGGTAGCACTGAAGAATAAGTTTATAGTTTGATATCGATTTGAGCAATGAAACAATTATTTCGTTATATAAAATCAAAAGAAAAAGATATTTTTTGACGGTTAAATAAATCATAATATCATGAGAAAAGAAAGACTGGCATTACTTGATAATCTGAGCTTTTATACACCGTAGCCATTTTTTTCTTCTCTTAGATCGATGATTTTACTTCAGCATTACGTTTACGGACTTTTTCAGTTATCCTTAGGCTCTGCAGGTATGAAGCAATCCCTGACAGAATCAATGAACGATTTATCAATTACGACGAATCGAAATCAGAGACGTAAGTCGATCTGTGATTTCAAACCATAGCAAGATCACTCTTGTCAAAAATTTTATTATCTTCGCAAAATCTCTAACTGAAAAATAGAAACAAAACGCACAAACTATGACAGGAGGGAACGCCAATGGAAAGAAATTAAACCAATTTGGTAGCCATGCAGAATTTTCATTGCGGATATGAGAAATCATCGAGTTATTCGACGGAAAAGAAATGAACAGAAAGGAACAATTGTGGTTGGTGGAAATGGTGAAGGAAATAATCTGAATCAATTGGATTGTCCTCTAGGAATAATAGTGCGTTGGAGTGAAGGAAGCCAACAGGGTGAAATTGTTGTTGGTGGAAAGGGGGAAGGAAATGGATCAAACCAATTGTCTTCTTCCAAGTGGTTTATCATTTGACGCCAAGGGAAATCTGTATGTTGCTGAATGGGGAAATTCACGAGTTCAGAGATTTGATCTGATCTGCGAATGAGAAAGACTTTCATTTTGTGCATTGCAAAGAAGGCAGACAAATTCTGCTTAGAATCACCGAAATGATGAAGCTTTGAACGTTTTTTTCTTTTCAAAATTTCGTTTTTCCTCTATACTTATCAATTGTAAAAAACGAAATTTTCGAAATCAGTTCATTCTGTGATTCATCAAATTGAACGGACACTTTTACGAAGACTGATGAAACAGGTATGAGTCAATGTTTCACAAACATTCTGTAATGATTAACAGATCGAACGTCTACTTGTGTTTCTTCGTCATTTTGTCATTCGAAAGAATGAAGTACATCAGAGTGCATCAAAATAATATCATCACTTCAATTGTCAGAGGATTAGACACCTCACTTTTTAATTTACAGGTATGATTACAAATGACGAACGAAGGTATACTTCTGCGAGAGACTAGTTTCTGATTCCAATTTGATCGACGATGATCACCAACAGAACAGTGTCTCACTTGATTTGTGTTTTTCTAAGGTATGAAATCAGTGCTTCTTTGAATATTCTTAAACCAACTTTACTTCAATTTAGTTTATTACTCCAGGTCAACTGTCAGATATGTGACAGTACAATTCCATATGATCGCTGTTCGACTAGTAGTGCTTGCGGATGCTTTTCTATGGTAGGTGCTCAAGATGTTAGTGTCTGTGGATTTCTCTGGAAATTCTGTTCTCAACTCGTTCCATGTGGATCATCACAAGATTGCTCTGAACCAGAACATATCTGCGTTCGTCATCATCGATGCAGTACGAGTCCTGTTTGTTATCCATTGTCGATGATGAATGAAACATTTGTCCACTAGTATCAACTGGTAAGTAGAAAATATTTATTTCAACTTGATGAACACTGATTTACCTTAATAATTTGTATTAATGTATAGTGACAACGACGACGACGACCACCATGAAGACGGAGACTACAACGAAAAGTGAGTTTATCATTGAAAGATATGAAGATAGTATTGATATTCTGCTTTAGGAGCAAAATTTAACAAATGGCAGCGATACGGAAGAATCATCGCTGGTGGAAATGGTCATGGATTCGGTTTAAATCAACTTTACATTCCTGCTGGATTCTCTATTGGCAGAAATAAGACTGTTTTTATCGCTGATTTGATGAACCATCGTGTTGTTCAATGGATATCAGGAACAAGTCAAGGAAATGTTACTGCGGGCGGAAATGGAATTGGAAACAAAACTGAGCAATTGACATCGCCAATAGATGTGCTTGTTGATGAACAGAGTAATTCATCGATCATTGCTGATCGAGGAAACAGACGATTAATTCAATGGTTCAATTGAACTCATCACGAAATTCTCATTGAAAATATCAGCTGTTATCGTTTAGCAATGGATCAACATGGATATTTTTATGTTGCTGATAATGAACTGCATGAAGTACGAAGATGGAAAATGGAAGAAATCAAAGGAAAACAAGGAATACTGGTATAGCTGGTGGAAATGGATGGGGAAATCAACTTAATCAATTGAAGAGTCCTTCATCGATTTATATTTCAGATACGGATAATCATCGTATAATGAAATGGGAAAGAGATGCCAAAGAAGGCGTGGTGGCAGCTGCTGGAAATGAAGCTGGAAGTAGTATTGAACAACTGAATGAACCTCGAGGAGTAATTGTTGATGATTATGGTCAAATCTATGTAGCAGATAGTTTGAATAATCGAATAATGCGTTGGAATGAAGGAATGAAAGAAGGTGAAGTTGTTCTCGATGAAAATGCAGGCGAGCCAACAGCTTTACGATTTGATTCAGATGGAAATCTCTATGCTGCTGATGAAGAGAAAAACTGCACTCGAAAATTTGATTTGATTGTTCAATGGAAATTCTTTTTCTGACAAATTTTCAATATGATTAATCGATGAGGGAAATATATTTGTCATCTTGATTTACATCCTGAAGATTTATTACTTAATTTGATTTAGGTGTGGATACGTTCTGTTGCCACTATACGCATACACATACCTGTTTTTATTGTTGTGTACTTAAAAGATGAGTACGCTGTTAAAATTGGTCAGTGTGTCCACCTATTTGCACGATAGCTCTCGAAAGGAGAATCATATTGTGGTTAAATACTCTTCGCAGTTCAGTTTCGGTCGCGTTTAAAGGCAAGAATGATTTGTCAAGAGATTTGTATTGGACCCTCATTTGTGTTTTTGAAGCCTCAAAAGAATATTTCATAAATTATGTGATCGTATCATATTATTCTGTATCTTATTTAAAAAAAGGTGTTCAATAATAAACATGGCAAGGGAAGAACGATAAAAGATACAGTTTAATTAAAAATTCCGGCTAAATTTCGGAAGGCAGTCATGAAAGTTGAGTCCAACTGATATGGATCTTTTTCAAACTTTGCCACTCGGTGATTATTCTCTTCAACAACATAAAGGTGGCCGTTTTGATCAAATGATAAACCATTTGGTCGACGCAATTGATTACTCTGCTTTCCTTCACCCTTTCCACCGACTACAACAGTACCTTATACAGTTCCTTTGTTCCAACGTACTACTCGAACATTTCCTGCGTCTGCTACGTAGACATTTCCCACGCCGTCTACTATGACTCCTAAAGGATCTGATCGTTGTGTGAGATCATTTCCTTGTCCTCGAAAACCGGCCACAACAGTGCCTTCACTTGCAGCTTCACTCCATTTCATGACACCATCGTTTTTGTTGTCTGATACATAGATAGCATAATTTTGATCAACACACACATAATAAGGATGATCAAGTTGATTGAGCCGATCACCTCTTCCTTTGCCACCAGCTACTGTCGTTCCCTGAGTACCGCCTATTTACCATCGTTTGACACAATATTGTTCAGTGTCAGAAACGTAGAGATATTCGGAATTATTCATCACTAAACCGTTACAAGCAATGTTTGAAACAATTACTGGCTCACATGTATGACTACGAAGAGGCCATCGTATTACTTGTTTCTTTTGAGAACCACAAATCATCACATTTTCTTTTTTTTTTTGTCGAAAATTATATTAGTTGGACCGCTCAGCTGATTCATTAGATATCCTTGTCCACTACCACCAGAGCCTATCTGACCAGTTAATTCATTAAGATCCTATTTCTTGACATGATTGTTACTTCATTCACCCATGAAAACAAAAACACAGACGTAGACCTTGAACAAACCTTTTTTAATGGATACACTTCAGATATGGATACTCAATACTATCTATGTGTTGTTTTCTCAAAATATAGATTTACAAGTATAATCAGTTAAGATCTCGCAGTATCACGACCTATCAACTACAAGATTCTAATAAATCGATATTCTCCTCTACAGTTATTCAGTGCGTAATTCATCATCATTATCATCAATATGAGCATATCGAGACTATGTCGTTTCTTAATTTTTACATCTTGACCAAAGGAGTTAGATACTCAATAAATGTTGAATTTAATCTATAGAGAGATTAAATACCTATCTCAAGATTACTATACTGGAAAAGAATATCATCATGTCCCGTCTTCAAGAACGAAACGTTAAAGTGATGCCCTAAGTTATTTGTTATATTCCTAAAATAAGAATATGAATGTGGTTTTGAGTGAAAGAAATTAATGATGTTCCAGTGTTTACACTCAATATTTAATTTATTTTTTATATAAGTCTCTAAAATGTATTTGCATTTTCATTCGAAATTAAAACTTTGCGCATTAAGTCGTCATGAATTGAATCTGTATGTTGTTCATCCACAATTAACATTTCACCCAAATCGGACTGGAATTCTAAATAGAAAATATTCTTGTCTTTTTCAAATTAAATCGTATCATTTGACATATATTCACCTTGTGGTTTGCTTAGAAAATCGACTTCAACTCTAATGAACATTGTATCATCTTGCGCATAAATATTTTGATTTTGTTTAAATTTCACAAGAGATATAAACTTTTCAATACCATAAGCTTCATTCATTGCTAAACGTGGACGTTGAAAACAGACAGATTTGACATCAGACCAAACGAAACTGGTAAAATGATGTTGATTATCTTTGGTAATTAGAGAAAATCTAATCTTAAAATGAAAGGGCCATGTCAAAATTGCGTCATATTCACCACGCATCAAGACAAAGAATATTGACATATGTGTGTTTCGAGCAGTATTAATTCCATTAAGAAATAACCTTGCACGCATTCTATAACCATAAATCGATGAATAAAAATCAGCAGAATAAATTGATCGTTGTCTTTCAGACAAGGCATCATCTTACAATTAGAATTAACAAAAGAATAAATAGAATGATTTTGTTCTGAATATACATACATAGTTTTTGTTTGACATCATTGATTTTCCAAATTAATATTCCATCGAAAACTGTCAATTGTTTTGCATTGAATTGCTGTTTTAATAGCAATATTTCTCGTGGAAAGAAATCTTGAATAGTTTTCATTCGATTCAATTCATTCTCAATATTTTTACTTAAAAATTGCAATAAAAGTATTTCAGAATCATACGGTTGAAGTGTGTTGTGTTGAAGGTGATCTTCACATTTTATTTGTTGCAAACTATTATCGAGCGCAGTTATTTCATTTGATGTCATATTGAGCGAATCGAGAATTTTAGAAAATTTCACTTTCTGGTTTTGATCATATTTTCTCTGTAAATTACAGAGAATGTTTAACAATATTAATTGATGTGACGAAGTCAAGTAATGTTCCCAGACTTTACTTTGATTAACCTAAAAAATATCATAGAATTGAAATGATCATCGATTGACGAAATTTTACTTCTTCTTTGCAAAACGCACGTGTAAATAATTTGTTTGAATGATTATGTTCAAGATGTTTCTATACAGAAATGTCAATTATAGTAAGAAGCAAAATCATTAATCTATATTCCTTACTTCATATGTTTTCATTCGTCCTTTCCAATCACAAACTGGACAAGATATTAATAAATATTCCAACTGATTTTGAAATTTTTCATCATAATAAATCTGACGATAAAATGAGAAAAGAAACGAAACTGATATATATCTATAATATACATTTACGAGACATACTTCATCAATTGTAGAAGATTGAGAACATAAGATACAATGAATAATATTGCTAGATGAAAAATCGATAATTATGAGATTTTAGAGAGAAAATGAATAGATTTACTTCTTTTGTGTGTTTAAACATGTTTGACACTGTCGATGTCCACAACGAAGATGAAAAGGTTGCCGAAAAACTAGATGACATGATTGACAAATGAAGTTTTGATCAATATTATAAATATTTTTGACAAGATAACCATGTCTTGATGAAAATATAATTCGTTGCTGCAGTGGAATATTTTCTTTGCTTGATAATGTTTCACTATTCAAAGCCATTGTTGTATTCTTGACATTCGGAATCTTTTTTCTACCACTGCGTACACGATATAAGCGTACGTTTTTGTACCGAACATGATAATAATCTACATCTAATTCAAAATCATCATCGTTATCATTATATACAGCGACTTCTAGTGGTAATAATCGATTGCTGCGATCTGCAAAAAACTCTTCCAGACGATCACTGGAAATACATGCGTGAACAGGATTTTGCGCTAGATTGAGAATAACACAAAATGATGTAAAAAAAATCGCATCAACATAATCCCCACAGATATATGAATATAAAGTTTCTTTGAAAGAACCACGGCTTATGTAAAAATATATTAACAATGAGTATGTAAATATAATGATCAATATGGTTTGTTCAAAACTGTCTAAAAGATCGAACCAGAATGAATTCATCGGGTTTTGATGATAATCTGTACAAGTTGATATAGCAAGATCCAGAAGATTTCTGAAGATAAATAGTGCATATGCAGCTGATACGCAACGACGTTCTAGGGCTAAAGCCATTTCAGACAAATACCTTTGTAAAAAGTATATTCAATGTTTTACAAATCGTAGTTAAATCAAATTCCCATCGAAGGATCTAATAAATATGATCTAAAATTACAAGAATGACATCGTTACAAAATAATAATGATGGTTATTCCCTCTACTGATTACGACTATATATAGAAGCAGCGTGTCTAACAGTTTAGTATCTTTTGAGAAGGCTATTGTCTACAAGATATTTCAAAGTATTAGAACTACTTTGATCATATTTGGTATTCAACTTAATTTAGATAACGATGAGTTGAACATACCATAATATAATGTTCTTGTAAGTTTTAATCTATGCAACTATCACAATACTCAGTCAGCTAACATCGTCGTAAAGTGCGTAGAAAATGCTTTTGTTACACTTCTAAACATCAGCATCATAACGCACGTAAAGAAAGAAACACTATTTTCAGTGTTTCTTTTCTTTTTTTCTGCGCAAAAACTGCACGTGATCTGACGGGTATATTACAAAATGAAGTGGAAAAAAACTTTAACTGCTTCTGTTCGTGTATTTAAAAAATGCATAGACTACTAAAGTCGGTTAGTGTGTCCGTCCATTTACACAATAACTTTCGATACAAGACCGACAGACGGACCTGGAATTTTCTACACAGCATCATCTCATCAATACCTCAGTCGAGTGCGAAGATGAGCCTGATCGGTTGTACCAATATTGACTCTCAGTAAAATCTTCTCACATCCGTATATAAAACTTGCATGGATGTGCACTTATTTACTATGAACTCATGTACTGCATTAATTATGGCCGCCAAACTTTCCGTGCAGGCCCCTTAAGACTAAGAAAACCTGGAAAGAGTGCTGACGGATCACTGAGAGAATACATATGGGTGTCATCTGGATGAAATTTCATTCAGGTGATTGCTCAACAAAAAACAACGACAAAAACCTCCTTACTGCTGCGACAAGTGTAGGAAAACGTGGATAAATTGTTAGGATGGGTGAGGGTGGAGTACCCCAAATCCACTCATATCCCTCAGCTTTGCAAGACACATAGACATGGGTATCGAGCTGGATACACCGAGTCAACTGACTATGGTTACGCCGCGAATTGTCTGCGTTTGGATGGATACCGGGTGTAACGGGATTATGACATCACTCTAAATGAGAAGTGTGTGGCTTCATCTAGAATTTACAAAAGGAAAGATATAGTTGGAAATTTAGCTAACGTAAGTTCGATCATCTCGAGAACCAAAAATAGATTTTGAAAGGTGATTCTTTAGAACAATGTCATAAAATAGAATACGAATATGAATTCGTGTATCAGTGTGAAGCTAGCACGAAGGAGCTAGCACGAAGAAACTGTGTGTAAGCTAAAAACTTTTTTCCAGAGTTTGTCCGGTTCATAAAACCTAGTCCATTCGATTCAGAATTTAATTCTGCATCAAATGGTGGTATTTTTATTCACCGGACAAACTTTGGAAAAAAGTTTACCACATCTTTGTTTGCCTCATATAGGTCTATTTATGTTTCCGATAATTTTTTTCCAAAGTTTGTCCGGTGAATAAAAATACCACCATTCGATGCAGAATTAAATTCTGAATCGAATGGACTAGGTTTTATGAACCGGACAAACTCTGGAAAAAAGTTTTTAGCTTACACACAGTTTCTTCGTGCTAGCTCCTTCGTGCTAGCTTCACACCGATAATTCGTGTGACTCAATGTATTCAAATACCTTTATTATCGGTGAAAACTCTTTTCTCGATGAGCAGATCCATTTTCTAGCAGAACATGACAGTTTGTCGACTACATCGAAGATTGTCCACCGTGTCTGGAAAACATCGGACCTTACGTATAAGTTTTATCTCGACGCGAATTAGATGATCAACAATTATTTGGCTTTATCCAGTAATCAATGAAACTATCAAAAAATAAATCATACACTATTGTGGTTCATTTAATTTATCGAAAGAACGTGTTTTGCGTTGACAAATCGGTCGGTGTTCGATGTTGAAACACCGGTATAAGACAATCACGTGATCTTTAGTATTCTCAATTGAAAGATTATAACTCCGCTCGTTCGCTACGATTCCTGTTTATCAGAATTTCAACTTGTTACTCAGATTCATTTCAACGATGAAATTTCTTGAATTTGTTACTTCATACTGTTTAACACCATTTCAATTATCTTTACGCGTGTATTTTATGCATATCTGTTTAGGTCAACGAACGATCAAGATGATTTGTACTTTACTCGTTTACATTCAAACCGATATCGAAACGAATTACAAAATTTAAATCGGCCGTTTGTTTTCACATGACCATTTGAAAAACTTTTTTTGGCCACTCTTTCATTCAACACTTGCAGAGTTTTTATGGAATACTCAAATATTTTCTTTCGCGATGTTTATCTTATTTAAACTTCTTACAGTATCTTGTGATAAAAATTCACAAATTCTTCTTAGATAGATCAAGTCTATAGAACAAATGCTTGCTAAACGATCGCATAAAGCGCAGTATTATTTGGTTTTGATGCGGTGTTTGTGTATAATCCAATAGATGAAATAAAAAATATCGAGATTTAACCGTAGCGTGCTAAATTCGCTGTTGTTCTACTAGAAGAACTTAAAGAGATACAAAAAAAGTAACGTCTCATCACCGTCTACTATGTCACATGTCCATATCAAACACTTAGCAATGAGTCAGACAGCCTCGAGGATGTACATTGATTGGAATTATAAGGAATCATTATAATGAATTTCAACTCTCAGTGACATCTCCAGGTAGTATAAAGACCATAAGAGATCAAAGAGAAAAGAATACAAGGTATGTTATTATTTGACACATACAATAACCGATAAGAAATTGAACTTTATTACGGTTTGTACTCTGATGCATTTAATATTACATAAATGGAAATGTGACAATGAACGTACCTGAGAATATCGATTTGCACTGAGAAGCACGCAACAAGCATTTCTTAACTAGAATTAATTTGTTTCCTCTTCAACTCTATGCAGACATGACCACGAAGTCGTTGTTTATGGTTCATCGATTACTGTTGCTACTAATGGAACTAAATTTCTCGAAGAATGGGGCGTCGAGACAGTTGCTAGAAGGTTAGCTGTTATGTTCATAACAGATAGGTCATTAAAAATTTCTTTCTAGAGATACTGTTAAACAAAAATTAATTATGCACAATTGGAAAGATAGTACAATCAACGATATTTATGATTTGAACGATTATACGAAACCATGGCGTTATGTTTACAATTTATTTCATCGTATTGATCTTCACGAGCAATTACAGAACAGAGCAAAAACTTGAGGGTGAGGAGGGCGTGTATGAAATATTAGGAAAATCTAGAGCAACGCGAGTTTAAGAGGTAAGTGCGCGTGCACGAGAGTCTCAATAAAAGAATTGGTTGATGTTTACAAAGGATTCAAGAAAATTCGACGAATAAATTAACCATTGATGAAATGAATATTTACGACATGGATAAATATCTCAGCGACCTTCTTACCTAGTGCATGAATATAATTGTCGTAGAACCAAAGTCTTAATTCTAAAGTATATGTTTATCTAAATCAATTTTATAAGGTCAATATTTTGGTAAAACTATTCCAAAATCGTTTTTTTCAAATGAAATTCCGATTGACACAATTCTTTTTGAATCATACGTATATTTATATACATTTGTAATTTCTCTCAAAAAATATTCTTCAGGTTGAGATCGTTTATTAATATCAATTTGATTACACGAAATATTGCTGCACATCTTAAATTATCGATACTTTATTATTCATGAGTTTATTGTTATGTTGAGTAGTGAAATCAATAATGAAACTATTTGTATTTATACGTTTTAATTAATCATAATCGATGAAAGATATTTATTTATAATCTCATAACTAAAACAAAACAAAAAAAGCTTTCTTCAGAAAAACAAACTACATCGATGGTTGTTTCTCTAATGGTGAACTATTTGATGAAGATGTATTTAAGGGAGTTCTTGAAAGGCGAACAGATGTAGTTGGTAATATGATCACAAATTCATGACCTTCTAAAAGAGGTTCGAGAATCCATGTCTGTTGAATTTTTTCTAATATTGTTAAAACTTCCTTATGATCAACAAAAAAATCAGTTTTGATGAGAGAAACAGGTTCCTCGTCGATATCAACCATTTGAGAAGATTGTTTATCAAAAATCGAACCAATAACTTGACTCCGAGAAATATAAGGAATTTTACAAATTTCAATAATATCTTTTGCATGATCAGCAATAAATTTCAAGTTAATTGGAATACGATTGCAAGCGTTGCATTGAGCCATTACAGCATATGGATGTGAAGATGCAAGTCCCATAGCAACAACATCTTGAATATTATTCTTAGCCATAGAAAGTAAAGTACCTGCTACACCTCGACCTTGGCAAGTCGAGCAAACAACTAATTGAGTAATCCAAACAACATTGCCGTTAAAACGATTATAATTGACATATGTGCTGAAAGCATGACCGATCAGTTCAAATTAATTTTTTTCTAATGAACGTATCTCTGCTACTACAAGAAAACAACGATTATTGAAAAGCATCAATTCACGAAGACGCTTGACTCCCAGTTTAACACGAGAACCAGTTTTTAAAACATTATTACTGTGAAGAGAAGCATTGTTGTTCCAAACACCGTAATTGTTGTTAAATAATGTAGAACATTTCTGGAGAATTTGATCTGTAACCAACGAATATTGAATAATTGTATAGGAAATTAGATTTGTCTCTGTCATCCCTATATATCTGGAACAAAGATTGTAACTAATACACTTCTATTTTTTTTGTATTCACAAGAAAAAAACATGGTTTCGATTTGTTTTGGACTATTCGATATTAATTTGAATATAGAATAAAGTTCATTATTCTCTGTTTCTTTTCAATTTGATCAATCAAATGATGGACAATTACAGGTGTCAGTAATGTACAACTATGCATCTATTCATGATAAATTTCGCCAAATTTACATATTACCATGATTTCATCGCCACTTTCGTTTATATAGTCACTATAGGTATTAGTCAAGTAACATTTACCAATCCTAAGCGTCGTTTTTGCAAGGAAAAGGCACCCAGGATTTCGATACTCCAGTACTCCAAAACTTCCATTATTTCTTTTCTTTTCAGCAGCTTATTCTATTCGAAATCATATCCAGTTCGATTTCCAACGAGTTTTTTTTTTGTAAAACCGTTTTTCCAACCGTCATAGGACAAGCTGACGTAGAATATAACCTATAGATTTAGCTTTAATCAATATTTGAAGGATCTTTCGGTTACAATACTTCGTTACCCATGTTCCAATTAGATTTATGATATTGTTAAACCACTGCGTTTGCTGGGGAATATCAATGATCGATTAACGCACTGTGGATTGAAATCGTAGTGAGGAAGTGTCATTTGGAGTATCTCGGAGTACAAAGTTGGCAGTATAAATATTTTGAATGAATTCTTCGATATTTCAGTTGGTACTTCAGTACTCACATACCTCATGTGACATTCGCATACTCCAAAGCATGCTCCATATAGGCCTCCGATATGTTAAGTTTTCTCTAGATACTTTCAGCTATACTCCGTCATTTCAAGAGCCTTCGATCTTGTGATACAAATTTGAAGTTAGGTTTTCCCCCTTTGTAATGCTCACTAATCTTTAGTGGCTGATTTGTTTTCAAAAGAAAAAGCAGGTATTTAAAGTAATACCGAATGTTAGGTGAACGTGGAAATCAAAACTGAAGATATTGATTTTTTAGGGAGACTTGTCCGAATTCCATGAATTAGGAATCCATGAGGAATTCAGAATCTTACTTTATACTACAAATCATTGTAATACAACTAGTTATTTCCAGTGATATATAGCATTATTCACCCTCACCGACACTCTCAAGATGGTCTCACATTGTCCTATTAATGTACCTCTAAGTTTAGTTGTCGTTTTTGTAATTTATTTTCTCTAAAAGGAATAGAATGGTTTCAAAACGAGATGGGAATCATTTCCAAACTACGTCGACAAATGGAAAGACTCCTTTGTCAATCCACTGACATTCCTTGATTATTTTAAATCTTTTGCGTTCTGTTATTGACAATTGATGCTGTGTAACGTTTCCATGTGCTTTTATCATATACGTATCTATGCAATCAGATAACACACTCATTTGTTTTTCTTTCTGTTGTCCTTCTACAGTCAGTATGGCCAGAGCAACTACAACCACCTGCTTCACATGTAGACGGAGTAACGCTGCATACTTATGTGTAAATTGTTCACAATACTTCTGTTTCGCACATTTGGAAGAGCATCGTCAGTTAATTGAAGATCAGTTTAATAGTATAGAAGATCACCGCAATAGTCTTCTTCAAACACTCAATGAACAGAAATCCAATGTATCAAAACATCCTCTTATACAGCAAATTAATAAATGGGAATGTGATTCAATTCATAGAANAAATAGAATGATTTTGTTCTGAATATACATACATAGTTTTTGTTTGACATCATTGATTTTCCAAATTAATATTCCATCGAAAACTGTCAATTGTTTTGCATTGAATTGCTGTTTTAATAGAAATATTTCTCGTGGATAGAAATCTTGAATAGTTTTCATTCGATTCAATTCATTCTCAATATTTTTACTTAAAAATTTCAATAAAAGTATTTGAGAATCATACTGTTGAAGTGTGTTGTGTTGAAGATGATCTTCACATTTTATTTGTTGCAAACTCTTATCGAGCGCAGTTATTTCATTTGATGTCATATTGAGCGAATCGAGAATTTTAGAAAATTTCAATTTCTGGTTTTCATCGTGTTTTCTTTGTAGATTACAGAGAATGTTTAACACCATTAATTGATGTGATGAAGTCAAGTAATGTTCCCAGACTTTACTTTGATTAACCTAAAAAATACCATAGAATTAAAATGATCATCGATTGACGAAATTTTACTTCTTCTTTGCAAAACGCACATGTAAATAATTTGTTTGAATGATTATCTTCAAGATGTTTCTATACAGAAATGTCAATTATAGTAAGAAACAAAATCATTAGCCTATACTCCTTACTTCATATGTTTTCAATTGTCCTTTCCAATCACAAACTGGACAAGATATTAATAAATATTCCAACTGATTTTGAAACTTTTCATCGTAATAAATCTGACGATAAAATGAGAAAAGAAACGAAACTGATATATGTAGATATACATTTACAAGACATACTTCATCAATTGTAGAAGATTGAGAACATAAGATACAATGAATAATATTGCTGGATGAAAAATCGATAATTAGGAGATTTTAGAGAGAAAATGAATATATTTACTTATTTTGTGTGTTTAAACATGTTTGGCACTGTCGATGTCCACAACGAAGATGAAAAGGTTGTCGAAAAACTAGATGACATGATTGACAAATAAAGTTTTGATCAATATTATCAATATTTTTGACAAAATAACCATGTCTTGATGAAAATATAATTCGTTGCTCCAGTGGAATATTTTCTTTGCTTGATAATGTTTCACTATTCAAAGCCACTGTTGCATTCTTGACATTCGGCATCTTTTTTCTACCACTGCGTATACGATATACGCGTACGTTTTTGTACCGAATATGATAATAATCTACATCTAATTCAAAATCATCATCGTTATCGTTATATACAGCGACTTTTAGTGGTAATAATCGACTACTGCGATCTGCAAAAAACTCTTCCAGACGGTCACTGGGAATACATATCTGAAGAGGATTTTGCGCGAGATTGAGAGTAAAATAAAATGATGTAAAAAAAACGCATCAACATAACCCCCACAGATATATGAATATAATGTTTCTTTGAAAGAACCATGGCTTGTGTAAAAATATATTAACAATGAGTATGTAAACATAATGATCAATATGGTTTGTTTAAAACTGTCTAAGAGATCGAACCAGAATGAATTCATTGAGTTTTGATGATAATCTGTACAAGTTGATATAGCAAGATCCAGAAGATTTCTGAAGATAAATAGTGCATATGTGGCTGATACGCAACGACGTTCTAGGGATAAAGCCATTTCAGACTAATACTTTTGTAAAAAGTATATTCAATGTTTTACAAATCGTAGTTAAATCAAATTCCAATCGAAGGATCTAATAAATATGATCTAAAATTACAAGAATGACATCGTTACAAAATAATAATGATGGTTATTCCCTCTACTGATTGCGAATATATATATAGAAGCAGCGTGTCTAACAGTTTAGTATCTTTTGAGAAGTCTATTGTCTACAAGATATTTCAAATTATTAGAACTACATTGATTATATTTGGTGTTCAACTTAATTTAGATAACGATGAGTTGAACATACCATAATAATGTTCTTGTAAGTTTTAATCAATACAACTATCACAATACTCAGTCAGCTAACATCGTCGTAAAGTGCGTAGAAAATGCTTTTGTTACACATCTGAACACGCCAGCATCATAATGCACGTAAAGAAAAAAACACTATTTTCAACGTTTTTTTTTCTTTTTTTCTGCGCAAAAACTGCACGTGATCTGACGTGTATATTACAAAATGGAATAGAAAAAAAAACTTTAACTGCTTCTTTTCGTGTATTTAAAAAATGCATATACTACTAAAGTCGGTTAGTATGTCCATCCGTATACACGATAACTTTCGATAGAAAAACCACAGACTGACCTGAAATTTTCTACACAGCATCATCTCATCAATACCTCAGCCGAGTGCCAAGATGAGCCTGATCGGTTGTACCAATGTTGACTCTCAGTAGGGTGAGGGTGGGTGTGGGTGAGGGTGGAGTGCCCCAAATCCACTCATATCCCTCAGCTTTGCAAGACACATAGACATGGGTATCGAGCTGGATACACCGAGTCAACTGCCTATGGTTACGCAGTGAACTGTCTGCGTTTGGATGAATACTGGGTATAACGGGATTATGACATCACTCAGAATTTACAAAAGGAAAAATATAGTTGGAAATTTAGCAAACGTAAGTTCGATCATCTCGAGAACCAAAAATAGATTTTGAAAGGTGATTCTTTGGAACAATGCCATAAAATAGAATAACTCTTTTCTCGATGAGCAGATCCATTTTCCAGCAGAACCTGACAGTTTATCGACTACATCGAAGATTGTCCACCGTGTCTGGAAAACATCGGGCCTTACGTATAAGGTTTTATCTCGACGCGAATTAGATGATCATTTAACTGCTTTGATACCAATGATCAACAATTATTTGGCTTCATCCAGTAATCAATGAAACTATCAAAAAAAAATCATACACTGTTGTGGTTCATTTAATTTATCGGAAGAACGTGTTTTGCGTTGACAAATCATCTTGAGGGTGAGGAGGGCGTGTATGAAATATTAGGAAAACCTATAGAGCAACGCGAGTCTCAATAAAAGAATTGGTTGATGTTTACAAAGGATTCAAGAAAATTCGACGAATAAATTAACCATTGATGAAATGAATATTTACGACATGGATAAATATCTCAGCGACCTTCTTATCTAGTGCATGAATATAATTGTCGTTAGAATCAAGGTCTTAATTCTAAAGTACATGTTTATCTAAAACAATTTTATAAGGTCAATATTTTGGTAAAACTATTTCAAAATCGTTTTTTCCAAATAAAATTCCGATTGACACAATTCTTTTTTAATCATACGTATATTTATTTACATTTGTAATTTCTCTCAAAAAATATTCTTCAGGTTGAGATCGTTTGTTAATATCAATTTGATTACACGAAATATTGCTGCACATCTTAAATTATCGATACTTCATTATTCATGAGTTTATTGTTATGTTGAGTAGTCAAATCAATAATTAAACTATTTGTATTTATACGTTTTAATTAATCATAATCGATCAAAGATATTTATTTATGATCTCATAACTAAAACAAAACAAAAAAGCTTTCTTCAGAAAAACAAACTACATCGACGGTTGTTTCTCTAATGGTGAACTATTTGATGAAAATGTATTTGAGGGAGTTCTTGAACGGCGAACGGATGTAGTTGGTAATATGATCACAAATTCATGACCTTCTAAAAGAGGTCCGAGAATCCATGTCTGTTGAATTTTTTCTAATATTGTTAAAACTTCCTTATGATCAACAAAAAAATCAGTTTTTATGAGAGAAACAGGTTGCTCGTCGATATCAACCATTTGAGAAGATTGTTTATCAAAAATCGAACCAATAACTTGACTACGAGAAATATAAGGAATTTTACAAATTTCGATAATATCTTTTGCATGATCAGCAATAAATTTCAAGTTAATTGGAATACGATTGCAAGCGTTGCATAGAGCCATTACAGCATATGGATGTGAAGATGCAAGTCCCATAGCAACAACATCTTGAATATTATTCTTAGCCAAAGAAAGTAAAGTACCTGCTACACCTCGACCTCGGCAAGTCGAGCAAACAACTAATTGAGTGATCCAAACAACATTGCCGTTTAAACGATTATAATTGACATATGTGCTGAAAGCGTGACCGATCAGTTCAAATTGATCTTTTTCTAATGAACGTATCTCTGCTACTACAAGAAAACAACGATCATTGAAAAGCATCAATTCACGAAGACGCTTGACTCCCAGTTTAACACGAGAACCAGTTTGTAAAACATTATTACTGTGAAGAGAAGCATTGTTGTTCCAAACACCGTAATTGTTGTTAAATAATGTAGAACATTTCTGAAGAATTTGATCCGTAATCAACGAATATTGAATAATTGTATAGGAAATTGGATTTGTCTCTGTCATCCCTTATATATCAGGAACAAAGATTGGAACTAATAAACTTCTATTTTTTGTATTCACAAGAAAAAAACATGGTTTCGATTTTTTTTAGACTATTCGATATTAATTTGGTGAATATAGAATAAAGTTCATTATTCTTTGTCGCTTTTCAATTTGATCAATCAAATGATGGACAATCACAGGTGTCAGTAATGTACAACTATGCATCTATCCATGATAGATTTCGCCAAATTTACATATTACCATGATTTCATCGACACTTTCGTTTATATAGTCACTAGGTATCAGTCAAGTAACTATTCGAAATCATATCCAGTTCGATTTTCAACGAGTTTTTTTTGTAGGACCGTTTTCCCAACCGTCATAGGACAAGCTGACGTAGAATATGACCTATAGATTTAGCTTTAATCAATATTTGAAGGATCTTTCGGTCACAATACTTCGTTACTCATGTTCCAATTAGATTTATGATATTGTTAAACCACTGTGTTTTCTTGGGAATATCAATGATCGATTAACGCACTGTGGATTGAAATCGTAGTGAGGAAGTGTCATTTGGAGTATCTCGGAGTACAAAGTTCGCAGTATAAATATTTTGAATGAATTCTTCGATATTTCAGTTGGTAGTTCAGTACTCACATACCCCATGTGACATTCTCATGCTCCATATAGGTCTCCGATATGTTAAGTTTTCTCTAGATACTTTCAGTTATACTCCGTCATTTCAAGAACCTTCGATCTTGTGATACAAATTTGAAGTTAGGTTTTCCCCCTTTGTAATGCTCGCTAATCTTTAGTGGCTAATTTGTTTTCAAATGAAAAAGCAGGTATTCAAAGTAATACCGAATGTTAAGTGAACGTGGAAACCAAAACTGAAGATATTGATTTTTGAGGGAGACCTGCCCGAATTCCATGAATTACGAATCCATGAGGAATTCAGAATCTTACTTTATACTACAAATCATCTGTAAAACAACTAGTTATTACCAGTGATATATAGCATTATTCACCCTCATCCTCACGTCGACAAGTGGAAAGACTCCTTTGTCAATCCACTGACATTCCTTGATTATTTTAAATCTTTTGCGTTCTGTTATTTACAATTGATGCCTTGTAACGTTTGCATGTGCTTTTATCATGTATTTATGCAATCAGATAACATACTCATTTGTCTTTTTTTCTGTTGTCTTTCGACAATCAGTTATGGCCAGAGCAACTACAACCACCTGTTTTACATGTAGACGGAGTAACGCTGCGTACTTATGTGTAAATTGTTCACAATACTTCTGTTTCGCACATTTGGAAGAGCATCGTCAGTTAATTGAAGATCAGTTTAATAGTATAGAAGATCACCGCAATAGTCTTCTTCAAACACTCAATGAACAGAAATCCAATGTATCAAAACATCCTCTTATACAGCAAATTAATAAATGGGAATGTGATTCAATTCATAGAATTCAACAAGTGGCAGAAGAATCGAGACAATCCTTAGTTCAACCCATTGAGAGACATATTCATAAAGTTTTAGTTAAATTAAACGAACTAAGTGAACAACTGAAACAAACTCGACGAGAAAAGGACATTAACGAAACTATTTTACAGAAATATGAAGACGCATTGAAACAATTAACAAAAGAGCTGAACAAACTACGAAATATTTCCATCAGAGAGGAGATTTCATCATTTATAACCAAAATATCAGTTGTCACACTTTCTCGTAAGTGATGCACAATATGAAATTTGAAATGAAATAAGTATTCTTCTATACTAAACTTTATTACACTATAGCACAACTGTCTATTCCCACTGTTCCCAATGATGCGAAATGGATGCAGAAAGGAATTACTTTGGTCGGAGGAAATGAATCAGGTAATCAATTACAACTGTATCATCCGAATGGTTTATATGTAGATGATAATGGCGAGACTCTCTATATTGCTGACTGTTTTAACCATCGTGTTGTAAAATGGCAGCATGATATGGTCTGTGGACAAGTCATTGCTGGCGGAAATGGCCAAGGAAATGAAAATAATCAATTAAGTTATCCAAGAAGTATAGTTTTCGAAAAAGAGACTGATTCGTTAATCATCTGCGATGCGGGTAATAGACGTATAATGCGATGGCCGCGTCGAAGCGATGCAAATGGAGAAATACTAATCTCAGATATAGATTGTTGGGATTTAATCATTGATAACGATGGATATCTTTATGCATCTGATGTTAAAAAAAATGAAGTAAAACGATGGAAAATAGGAGATATAAATGAAACATTGGTGATTGGTGGTAATGGGCGTGGAAAAGCGCTCAATCAACTTCATTTTCCGACATATATTTATGTCGACCAAGATTATTCAATCTATGTGTCGGATTCTGAGAATCATCGCATAATGAAATGGATAAAAGGTGCAAAAGAAGGACTTGTTGTTGCTGGTGGAAATGGACGAGGCAATGGTTTGAATCAATTGTCATTCCCTCGTGGTATACTTGTCAATCAGTTAGGTACTGTGTATGTTGCTGATACTTTTAATCATCGAGTGATGCGCTGGACCAAAGGAGCATCACAAGGTGACGTCATCGTGGGTGGAAAGGGAAATGGAACGCAGGCACATCAATTGAACCTTCCTGTTGGATTATCATTCGATCATCAGAACAATCTTTATGTTGTCGATAATCATAATCATCGAATACAAAAATATAATATTGAGTAATACATATGAGTTTCTTTCAACAATATTGTTCAGTTAAGATGATTATTTAACTTCATATCTATAACAAAATAAAATAAAAACGAGCGTTTTTGAATAGCTCGAATATGAAAACAATGATCATTTGAATAATTTAACAAAAGACCAATAACGACGTTTTTCATCGAGAACAGATTATCCATTCTGAAATACAAATTATCTGTATTGATACGTTATTTGAGAGCAACACAAACGGGCGATAGGACAAAACGTTCCAATACAGCGGCTATTTTCAGTAGCAAGTGATATTGGGAACCTTGGAGATTCGTGAGAAACTTGATAATTGAAGAGCAAAGCAACTCAAAATCTTTGAATAGCTGAGAAATTTGTACCGCTCGTCACAGCAACTTTCCGTGGAATTTTCTAATATTCGATGAGCAGAATAAAAACTTCTATGATAACTACACATTGCTAGGTTTTAGAAGCCTGGAATAACTGACGCATGACAACACATTTTGCTGGTATTAATTTGAGGTATTTTTCGTACATTACAGCTATTTTCTGTAAAAGTATTAATATTTAAAATTTTTACTTTCTAGCAAACAGACATTGGACAAGTACAAGTACACCAAGTAAAAGTACAAATACCTAAGTCCAAAAAAAAGGACTTAGGACTTTACTAAGTCCAAATTTAGTACATTTGTACTCAGTACCAGTACGAAAAGTAGATGTACTAAAGTAAAAATGTACTAGTACAAAGTATTCAGTACAAATACTTGTACTTGTACTTAAGTACAAATGTATCTAAAAAGAGCTTTAATATGTATTCGTTCATGAAAAAACCTGACTAACATGTGGATTAATGCTAAGTTTCCGGCGCACTTTAGTGACATCTATGAAATAAATGATTGTAAGTTATAATTGACATAATGCGAATTCAATTATTTTCAGTTCTTGGTCAAAATTTTTATTTCTTATTATAACTTATGCTTTTCGCACAGTGAAGCATAACAGCAACGCCAGAATTTTCATTCAGGGTGGGCTAAGCTAACCTAAATCCAAACAATTGATACATTCACTCTCAGATTATGTCTAAATAGATATAATTGTCCGTTGGAAATCATGTTCGAGTAGAAAAAAGTTCATAGTAACGTTTATACAAACGACACTTATGGGATTAATCAGAGCTGGCAAGTCGAAGCAAGATGAAAAACGATAGCACAGTAAAATCTCAATTGAAGCATAAGATTTATGCAAGTAAATGTGTTAAAAATATTTGTTTACAAGGTATGACCTTAAAAAAACCATCAAAGTACATTTTGTACTTGTAGTACCGGTACTTAAGTAAAAAGTATTTAGTACGAAGTCCTAGTACATTTGTTTCAGTACAAGTACAAAGTTCTAGTACATTTTTACCAGTAAAAGTAAATATACTTGTACTACAAAATATTTACTTCGTACTTAAGATTTTTACTTACTCAGTACGAAAAGTACCAAGTATTGTACTAAGTATCCAATGTCTGCTAGCAAATCTAGGACTCGGCTATTCTCACAGTCCTTTTCATATTCATTAAAAAAACTTGCACTTTGAAATGTGACAAGGAACTCTTTACTTTGATTATGCAGTATTGGCGGAAACAAACACTTTTCTACAATCTTCCGAGTTTCCCATTGTCATCTTGGATTGAAATTGATTGTTGAATTGCATATATGTCAAATTACAATGTATTACAACAATTTACTCATACAATACTCAGTACGAATAAACCATTCCACCATTATTTCATAGCCGCAAAACTCGATTAAACGATGATTTCCATCACTGTTCAATTCAAATATCGCAAAAACACTTCATCCCATTCATAGCAGTATCTCTCCGATTTGACGGTTTCAAAATAATATTTCAATTTAGAAATAACTATAGAAAATCTTGATCTTCTTCACATTTAAGAATTTTCTTTACGGTTATGGAACACAAATGAGTTCCGCCTTTTTTCAAAAAAAGAATGAAAGACCACACGCCTAACAAACATTGTACCACGCGTACAAACCACAAGCCACTGAAAAAAACACCCGCTTTTTTACTATCATCCTCAAACATCCACACCTTTAACTCAAACAACTAAGCTATCGATAAGTCAAAAAGAAAGTGTTAATAAATTGCAAGCTCGCCGCCGGACACTCGTGCCATCATCCTCTATTGCTTAAGCTATGAATGAAAATTTTCCAAGAATTATTTCTAATCAAAGATGCTAACATACTGAGATTTCAACCTCCTGGAACCACTGTGCAAGCAATAAGTCAAAAAGAAAGTGTTAATTAATTGCAAGCTCGCTGCCGGACACTCGTGCTATCATCCTCTATTGCTTAGGCTATGAACGAGAATTTTCTAAGAATTATTTCTGGTGAAGGATACTGTTTTACCGAGATTTCGACCTCCCGGAACCATTGTGCAAGCAATAAGTCAAAAAGAAAGTGTTAATAAATTGCAAGCTCGCTGCCGGACACTCGTGCTATCATCCTCTATTGCTTAGGCTATGAACGAGAATTTTCTAAGAATTATTTCTGGTGAAAGATGCTGTTTTACCGAGATTTTGACCTCCTGGAACCACTGTGCAAGCGATAAGTCAAAAAGAAAGTGTTAATTAATTGCAAGCTCGCTGCCGGACACTCGTGCTATCATCCCCTATTGCTTAGGCTATGAACGAGAATTTTCTAAGAATTATTTCTGGTAAAAGATGCTAACACACTGAGATTTTGACCTCGTAAAACCACTGTGCAAGCGATAAGTCAAAAAGAAAGTGTTAATTAATTGCAAGCTCGCTGCCGGACACTCGTGCTATCATCCCCTATTGCTTAGGCTATGAACGAGAATTTTCTAAGAATTATTTCTGGTGAACGATGCTGTTTTATCGAGATTTTGACCTCCTGGAACCACTGTGCAAGCGATAAGTCAAAAAGAAAGTGTTAATAAATTGCAAGCTCGCTGCCGGACACTCGTGCTATCATCCTCTATTGCTTAGGCTATGAACGAGAATTTTCAAGGAATTATTTCTGGTGAACGATGCTGTTTTACCGAGATTTTGACCTCATGGAACCACTGTGCAAGCGATAAGTCAAAAAGAAAGTGTTAATTAATTGCAAGCTCGCTGCCGGACACTCGTGCTATCATCCTCTATTGCTTAGGCTATGAACGAGAATTTTCTAAGAATTATTTCTGGTGAAAGATGCTCACACACAGAGATTTCGACCTCCTGGAGCCACTTGCCAGCAATAAGTCAAAAAGAAAGTGTTAATAAATTGCAAGCTCGCTGCCGGACACTCGTGCTATCATCCTCTATTGCTTAGGCTATGAACGAGAATTTTCTTAGAATTATTTCTAGTGAAAGATGCTAACATACTGAGATTTCGACCTTCTAGAACCACTGTGCAAGCAATAAGTCAAAAAGAAAGTGTTAATTAATTGCAAGCTCGCTGCCGGACACTCGTGTTACCATCCTCTATTGCTTAGGCTATGAACCAAAATTTTCCAAGAATTGTTTCTAGTGAAGGATGCTATCACAGTGAGATTTTCACTGTGTCGAAGTATGGTGCGAGAAAGAAGGCAAATAGAAAGTTGCAATAAATTGTATACTCACTGCGGGACATTGGTTCGATGTTGTTCCAGTGGTGGTGATAGATAGTGTATTGTGAGAAATTGGTTTCAGTCGAAGATCGGTATAGATTGTTATTATTTCCCATTGGAGCTCGGATTGTGGTGTTTTTTTTGGTTTGGATGAATTTTGTTTTTTGATTTGGTCTGTGCTTGTGGTCATATAGTTTGAGGATATGTCGGCGTTTGGTTGCTTCAATGAGATGGCTTATAGATATGGGTTTCGTGTGAGAGTTTTGGGATGAATATGTCAAACAGTAGATGAAGTTATAGTTTGACCATGTCAGGATGAAGATTGATATCCAAGGTGGTGGAGTGTTTGTACGACGATAATGGTGTCGTTTATTTCTTTTTTTGTCATTCTTTGGCGTCTTTGTCATTGTACCTGCAGTTCGTCGATAGTCTCTAATTTGGCGCGTGTTGTTTGTTGAATCAGGGACATTCTGATCGTATACAGCAGGGAATAAGCATCTGCACTGTGAGGAATCGTTTGATTCTGTACCGGATTTTTTGTATAGGTTATAGTTTTATTCGCATACAGTTTGAACGTAAGTCTTTCGTTATAAACATTGAGTAGTCTTATGTCTAATGAGTTTTGTCTTCTTGCGTTATGTAGAAATAAGAAACGCAGAATTGAAAGGTTGTTTTGTTGGCATGTTATTGTTCTCGCTAGTTCGATTTGGAAATATTTAAACGGATAGTGAGATGGTGAGAGGTTTAGATGATTCCACATGGTGAATTTTTGTTCCTTCAGGGATTTAGGCGCTTGACGACTGTCGTGTTTGGTAGAAGGAACGATTCTCGTCAATGGTCGAGAAGAAAATCAGAATAGTAATCGCCCTCATGAATGGGAAGGAACAGTGCAGAAGGGTAATGATAGTCCTACAAACCCAGCTATAAGTATTGAATTTCATTTTAATGCTGCGCAAAGTATGACGCTTGGTGATGTTAGTTTAATTGGTGATGATAATGGTACAATACGATTATAAATCAAAGATGATAGTTTAAACCGCTGTTTTTGAAAAGATCATAGGTAGGTGCTCCTCAGCAATAGAAAGTTTATGATTCAAAGACAACAGCAGTACTTGCTGCAACAGTAGTATGGACGGGATCGAGANTATAAATCCACATTTCAAAAGTAAAACCATTTGACGTTGTATCAAGATATGGAGAAGATGCTGTCAAATATTGGACACCGTTGAAAACCAAAGCGACACCTCGACCATAAATTCCTGGTGAAATATATGAAACAACACCTTTTTGTGTCATATAAACAAAACTTGATTCATCATTGATACTTTAATCGGATGGCCATAATAAATCAGTAAAATTTCTCGGTGGATATTGTAGAAAATAGAATGAAGTATTTAATTCGTGATTTAACTGATTACGGACAAGGTTTAGACCGTTATTGAATAGTTGACATGTTCTATTGTTCTGATAACAATAAAATGACACAGTTGTTTGATTTGAATTTATCATTAAACATAGACATTTTGTATCAAACCGATTTGAATAGTTTGAATGCAACTGAAAAGTAATAGAAGAACCAATAGAATGATCATTATGATGAAATCAGAGTCGATTTCTTACACATTTGTTCTTTCTAACTTCTTTTTATTCGACAAATTTAATATTTAAAAGAAGACAAAGAATCATCACGAAAGTAATTAAAGTATACGTTTACGTAACGTGTACAAAGAATTAAAACAAATAAAATGTTCATCGACGTCAAAAGAGATCGATCTAATTGATTGGGAAACTCAGGTTTCATTAAATAAATGAGAACGAGTTTTATTTTCCAATGAAAAATATGCCGATTGTTTCATCAAAGAAAATGTTCTTCTGTTCAGAAACAAAAGTCGTTTCAGAGAAAGACGTGGAATGAAGATAACGGAGTAACTATTGATTTTTCTGCTGCCAATGCGATCAGATCGACCCTAAAACCAAACACAACAAGGAGATAAAACAAATAACCCTTTCCACATGAGTAACAACTATAATAGCCACTGGTTGTTTACCAACGGAGAAACGTTTTTCGCTGAGAACCAGATAAACTTGTGATAATGATATGTCTGTAAGATTATACATCGATGATAATATAAGAAATACAAAACATTGAAGTAGAGAAGTATATGTAAAAGAAAAGATCAATTGTATCATCTCCTATTGAAATATTTGTTGATAAAAGTAAAAATATTTTCATTTCAATTCATCGGAAATTTGACAAAATTACACTTGAAAAATCTTCCTAATTGATTCAAATGTTCTTCTCAGGGAAAGAAAAGTTTGGACGATAGTTTATATCAAATCCAATAGAAAAACAGCCGAAAATGTTCATTACATCGTCCAAAAACTATCAACTGTTCTCCGAGTTTTCAATACGTTTTTTTTTGTTACGATAAAACTTCGTTTCCATTCTAATTCATCAAAGATCTCTGTAATTATTAACAAAAGAGCATCACATTCGCTTATTCGAGTAATTTTGCAGAACGCGTAACATGGTAAAAAATGATAATGCCGGGTGTTGGAGACCTATGACTTCATTTCAACACTCAAAACAAGTTTACCTTTCTCAAAAGAAATTTTCCCTTTAAACACATCAC
>CAJNOJ010000429.1:36479-50093 GCA_905250025.1 Adineta ricciae
TGGGAAAAGAAATCGATCGAATTAATTCAACAAACAGCTCAACAATATCGAAATCTTTTAATCGAAAAAGAAAGAAAAAATCTCGATAAATTAAAGAGAAGATTTGATGAAATAACAGAAAAAATGAAAAAAGTTCAAAAAGAAAATGAATTTAATGAATTCGATTTGAATTATTTCAAAGATCAATTAATGGAAATGAAAAAACATTCGGAAAATCAAGTGGAAATGAATTCAAATGAAAATTCACAAATATTCATCGAAAAACTTTTGAAAAGAGTTACTCAAGGTATGTGAACGATTTCAATGAGAAGAGAATTCAGAAGATTTCAGAGGAAATGAAAATCGATTTGAAGAAAAATTCTCATTGGAATAAATCTCGAGAAAATCTCGAAATTTGAAAGGAAAATACAAAAATTCTTTGTAGATTTGAATAATTTCAAATGATTAGATGAGTTTATTTTGAGAGAATTCGTGAGAAATTCGTTCTTTTTCAGATTTGATCAATTGGGCATTGAATTGATAAAAGATGAGACGATGAAAGATGAAGAAGAAATTTGAGTTTTTAGAGAAAAAGAAAATTAACGAAGAAAAGTTTCATTTTCATTTCACTGAAACGAAAATTGTTGAAATCGAAGAAAATTTGACGATCTTTATTTAAAGAAATCGTCAATTTGTTTCTCATTTTAATCAAATCAACAAATGAAAATCTTTTCCTTTTCTTTCAAAATCGATCTGAATTCGTTTTCATTTGAATATTCTTTTCAATAGTTGAAATTAAATCAATTTCCATCTAGAAAAGACTTTTCAGACATTTCTTTGCAAAAGTCTTTGTAGGAAAAAGTGTTAATCTTGATGAGAAAAGAATTCGTTTTTCTTTGTTTAGAATTAATTTTGAGGAAATGGAGACAAAATGGATCGACAATCTGTGGAGGAAATGGAGAAGGAGAAGAATTAAATCAACTTTCGGATCCTGGTGGAATATTTATCGACAAACATCGAAATATTTTCATTGCGGATTGGGGGAATGATCGAATTGTTCGATGGAAAAGAAACGAAAATCGAGGAACAGTTGTGGCTGGTGGAAATGGAAAAGGAAACAGACTGAATCAATTGAATTATCCAACGGATGTGATTTTTGATGAACAAAATAATTCAATTATCATTACTGATTTTGGAAATCGAAGAGTAATGCGATGGTTTTTGGACACAAATCAGTCGGAGATTCTCATTCACAATATCGACTGTTATGGGTTAACAATGGATAAATTTGGATTTGTTTATGTTTCTGATGGGGAGAAAGATGAAGTGAGAAGATGGAAAATAGGAGAAAAGAGTGAAGGAACCTTAGTTGCTGGTGGAAATGGAAGAGGAGATCAACTCAATCAGTTCAACTGTCCAACTTCTCTGTTTGTCGATGACGAACAATCTCTTTATGTTTCAGATCGGGAAAATGATCGTGTGATGAAATGGAGAAAAGATGCGCAGGAAGTAATTGTTGTTGCTGGTGGAAATGGAAGAGGAGAGAATCTGAATCAATTGAATCATCCTCAAGGAATCCTTATTGATCATGAGGGTCGAATTTGTGTTGCAGATTGTTGGAATGATCGAATAATGCGATGGTGTGAAGGAGATGAAGAAGGTGAAATAATTGTTGATGGAAATGGACCTAATCGATTGTTTGGTCCTCGCGTTTTATCATTTGATGGTGAAGGAAATCTTTATGTTGCTGATGGTAGAAATGATCGAATTCAACGATTTGATTTAGTTCACCTTTGAAATTAATTTTTTCAGTCGTAATTCCGATTATATTGTAAAAATCAAGACACGAAGCACTTCGTTAAGATAATCAGATTAAAAGTCGTTGATCGAAAAACCTTTCTCATAAAAAGATCGAACATCACATTCAATAAATTAGATTTATATTTAAAGTGAAAAAACTATCAAATGACGCTTCAAAGAACACAAAATGATTTGCAATGAAAGTGAATTTCTTGAGTTTTCCAATCGTTAACGAAAGATGACGTGATGGCGATGATTTGATATCGATTCGTATAGACTAACAACTGTTGTTTCGGTCAATTCTTCTACGTTTTTGAATAAGTCAAAGGATCGATAGACAACATCTCTCTCGGTGGCATTCTATTTAGGAAAGGAAACCTATTTTGTAGTGGTTTTTATTGTAACTTCTGAAATTGTTTGCTACTTTTTCCATTTTTAAAGGAAGTCGTTTTCCTTATTAAGCACAAATACTACCGAAACTTTAACCACTACGTTTCCTCACGACAGATTGTGAAAGAACAAAGCGCCACGTCGTTTTATTTCGTCGTCGACTCATTCTCACTGACTCGATGGGGAAATCCACACGTCTCTCATTGTGCGATGTTCTTATGCCGTGTACTTACATTCATTCTTTACTTATCTTCGACTATGAAATCCATAGTCTGGAAAAGGAATTTTACTGTCCACAAGCATTTCAATGTATCAAAAATGAACAAATTGTCGATTGTGGTGAAGATCGACAAGTGTTTTCGTATGAATCTCGTTCAAATGAAAGTCTATCTGTGACAACATTTGTGTATTCATCAATTAATCTATCAAACACAGATAGATGACTCATGTATATATTATCATCCTCTCCTTTCTGTTCATTATATCTACCCAAGACGAGTAATCAGGGCTCTGGATCCCATCGGATCCTGTCGGAAAACCTACTAAATCCGGCAGATTTTTTCAGGAATCCGATAACTTCCGACAGCATCCGACAAAATCCGTGTCGGCAATCGTCGGAATCTTTGGCACAGGAATCCGATCGGAAGTAGTGGGGCGACGGATCCGACAATTTCCGACACCCGGATCCGATAGTCGGAAAATCCCAGAATGGACAGGATCCGATAGGTTTTTACAGGCTTTTCTGATTACAATTATTTGTTTTTTATTCACTTTTTTTGAGCATTTATTTTCAATTTATTTGCATAAAAAACAACAAAAAACTGTTTTACAATGACGAAAAATAGATACATGAAAGACAACTGAAACATGGACGATTCTTTTCTAAACAGAAAACAAATAAGAGTTAAAAACTTCTTACCTGGGTAACTAGAATCTCAGAAGAAGTACATATTCGATAAATGAAGAGTTACTTACCAACACTATCTCGTCTTGCTTAGTATTTGTACAAATAAAAAGCACATACCATGAAAAAAGTTTGAATTTTTACAGTATCTGCTAGTTATCGTTGACCAGTAGTAAAAAAAAAAATTTTTAATTCTGATATTGGATTCTAAAATGAAAAATAGAAAAAAAATTATCACTAAAAAAAATTTCCGATCCAAATTGGAATAACACGAAAGTAAAAATGAACGTATACTGTCAAAGAAATGATCCTTGTTCATGTAAATCGTTGTATAACCTACTGACCATTTACATGTAGTGTAAATAGAGGTCACTAAAATCTACATATAATCTCTTCAGATGTTGAACATCTACGGTTTGCAAATATACTGATAAATTTCAGTTATAGAAGGTCTTTCATCGCCGAATCATCGTTGAAAATCTATCAGGAATAGTAACTGGCTAGAGTAACTCACATAGTACTTGATGATGCAATACACTGTTGAGTCCGACGCATTCCGACAGTCGGATTATGTCGGATCCAACAGGTCCAGGTGTCGGAAATATCTGGATCCTGCTGTCGGAATCCTGGATATTCCGACGGCAGGATGTAAGCGGAAACTAAAGGATGTGCACGGAATCCCATCGTCG
Source organism: Adineta ricciae (assembly GCA_905250025.1). Lineage (NCBI taxonomy): Eukaryota > Metazoa > Rotifera > Eurotatoria > Adinetida > Adinetidae > Adineta > Adineta ricciae. The sequence continues at coordinate 40,242 of CAJNOJ010000429.1, forward strand.
GAATCCTATCGGATCCGACTGTCGGATGTTGACGGATTGTTTAGGGATCCGATAGGATCCGGTAGGGTGGTTTCGACCTGGGTATGCATCTCGTCTCATAGCGAGTTCACCTTCATCAGTTCATCGAATGATTCTTTTCTCTTCTTCGTGTTTCTCTCCGTCCGTCTCTTTCTCTTCCTGTTCTCTCTTGACCGATGCGCTCAAAAGAAAAGAGAACAGAGGGAACGGATATAAAAGGAAATGTTTGGTTGAAATAAAATCAGTCGAATCACCTTGAATAAAGTTTGTCGTTACAGCCGTCTTATTGCTTCCAGCCGCTGATGCAGTCTGTCTTGTGCGCATGTCGGGTGAGGAGAAGAAACAATTTAGAATAGTTTGTCGTAGACGTTTACTATCGTTTTTATATGATGAATTCCTTCCAACATTCAAGACGCCTAGCAGGACACCTTTTGAAAGTAATCAAAGTGTTGAATAGGTCCTTGTGCATTCACCCATTCTTTCTCGTTGTACAAGATAGCCGGCACAATTCGATTGGATATTCATGTTAGATATGCCTTTACGAAACGACTAGATCTACGATCTAATCTTTTGCCTTTTTATCACTCCTGAAGCTATTCGTGTTTTGTAATAATGCTGAACTGCTCGGAAGATGACCACGAAACGTTTAACATAGATTACACATGGAATCTAACATGTAAGTATAATCCTCTTTCTCTAAGATGAATCTAACATTTAAAAGTCTCCTTTCTCCATGTAGGGAACTATGAAAGAGATTTTCTTGAAGAGAATCGCTTCAAGTCTCTCAGTCAATTTCGTGCACCAATGTTGTTCGGAAAGTTAGTTCCATCGTTATCCAAGGATGCAATGTGCAGTAACCAAATGGTTTCCTACATACGTATGAAGCTTGGCATGTAAACGTTTAACCAGTTGGAGAGATAAATAGCATAGTAAGTAAGTATATAAATAAATCAGGATCGTATAAGGGAAATATTCCCCATTCCTATATTCCATCATTTATACGCATTTCATTCACTAAAAAAGATCACAATACTGATAATTATGATCTTCTTTAGTGTCTGTATACCAGAGGCTGTGATGCACACGAGTGATGAGATATACGAAACACGAATATTCTCTTGCAATATAGATAGAGACAATCATCGAAGAATAGCGATGTGGTGTGGCATTCCAAAAGCTCGATGAATTTCGATGTGTCGTTGAATACACAAATTTTCATTAGTGAAGTATGTCATCGACTTTGTTGCATTTTTCATCAACCCTTTTCACGTGTTTTCATACATGATTTCTCCCTTTTTGGACACGATGGGATGTACCACTATCGAGGGTGAAGCGTTTGGACGATTTAATTATTTTAAGACATTTTCACTACAAAGTCTTAGTGATCAAACCCAGCAAATCTCAAGTGGCCGAGATGCAAAGACTAGACGATCTCTACATGGAAACACAGATGCGTTTTTCAGAATGGTTTGGACAAATATTAACGGACACAAAATCTCGAATAATCGTCATCCATTTTTCGCATCTGATTTATTTGCATATCTTGTAATTGTGAAAATTTTCTGCATAATTGAAACTTTTCTATTCGTTTATTGTTTGTAATATAAGTGCAAATTTTCTTTTCATCTTTACTATAAAATACTTTCTTTTGTTTCGCTTTTCTTATTCGTACTCGTTTATAATCATTATTTCCTTGTTTAAAGAGTTGCTCATTATATCTTCAACGTGTTTCGTTCCAATTGAAAAGGATTTTCTCTTGCGCAAAATCAAGAAAAATACAATAATAACTTGTTATATCTTCCATTGATCTTTTCAGTCGAGGGTAATGCGAGTCATTCTCGACGAGCATTATTTATTTATTACTTAAACATCATGCTAAAAAACGGCATATATATACATTGTGAAATTTTCACGGTCTGTCACTGATCCCCCAAAAATTTCGCAACCCGCCCGATCCCATCTCCTTTCTCCTTCTAATTAGAGAGCTTAAAACCGAGCGCGCTTTATTTTCATTATCTCGCCGACCACATCATACATTGCCATGTAATACTTCTAAGTTTCTGGATCTATGCTTTGTTCAGTGTTTCACAGTTCAACTACACACCTACCCTCACACATAAATTAATCAATTCCATGATATTTGATGAGACCTCCTTCGAAGAATCTCTCAGAATGAAATCAGAATAGAAGGAACGTTGTTTTTGTATAAAAAGAAGGTTGACCGAAGTTATTAATGATTTTCAATCAAGAAAATGATCGCGAATGCTTTTTCATTGAGATGTTCCCGGAAATGAGATTTATGTTCGATAATTTCATTATACAAAATATTTTATCTACTTCGTGAATCTTTGCAGAAATAAAAAAATTATCGTTGAGTCTCATTCTCTCCAGTTCAACATGAAATTGTTTATTTCGTTGACTGTTATTAAATGTTATTTCTATTATTTGTTGAACAAAACAAATCTGTTGGAAAGAACTGACGCGGCGAGCGAGTCGAACATTATTTCCCGGATCATTTTGAACTGTCATATTCACGGAACTGGACATAAAAAACAAGGAATTCATTTTCTTTATCGGATTTGTACCTTCATAAAAGGAATGCAGCTGTAGTTATCGTTACCTATCAAATATCATTCTTCGCACAGTACAATAATACAAAATATTTACTGATTGTTCTTTCACAACGTGCTGAAATTATATCAGATATCTATTCAAACATACCTACGCTTTCTCAGATCAATTTACCACGCACTTTTTTACCCTTCTCATCATGTATATAAAGTACATTAATTGACACTTATTCACATCTCAACTCATTCCAACTGACATTATGCAAAACATCTCTGCAGCGATTTTTCTTCTTTGTATCGGATTGATCCTCTGCATATCAACAGTGGATGGTGGTTTGTGTTTTTGTGGATGTTGTGCAGGTTTTCACTGTGATGTGGTTACAAAACCAACCTTTTCAATGACTCCATGTAATGCAACAGCGTGTTCTCACAAATGCAAAGAAATTTACCCAGCAGACTGTGGTGCTCCCGTATCACAATCGTGGGCCGCCTGCAAATCAGCTGCATCGGATATATTTTATCGCTCCACAACTTTTGCGACATATATTCTTGCTTTTGCTTCGACGTTCTCATTTGTAGCTAAATGAAAAACAATGAAAGAATGAAAATTATTTTTCATAAATAAACCAGATCATTACGAATATTGAAAATATTGCTCAACGAAAGAGAGCGACAGATGATTAATCACTAGGGATGTGCGGTTTCAGTGTAAATACTGACACTACATATCCCTACTAACCCCTGTTTCTTTTTCTTATCACTCAATTCTTATCCGTACCTTTTTCATCTTGAACTATCCGCGCCCTACACTCTCACCTGTTTATATCGAATAGTTGTGATTGAATTTACGTTTCCATCAACTGCTATTCAAACATTTTATTTGTCAAGCGATAGTGATCAACAAGATATAATAAAATAGTAGTCATAATTCGTTAACTTCTTCTCTTTCTCCCATCTCTTCGTAAATACCTTTAATACTATCTGATGATTGTATCAATGTCGAGATAAACATAATTCACAAACTTTCCATTTTCTTTGACTGAAGGAAGATACATTAGAGAGCACGAATCGTTGGTTTTTTCGCTCTTTTCTCCTTTGTGAATGTCATAACAAACAAGAAAATTTCAGACATTCCTAAAATCTTGTCACTTCAAAATGTGGACGAGAATGACTCTACTGGGTACACGCATGCACCTATCGAATCTGACCATAGAATTATAGTGAACCCGGAATCATCACCTTATACTCTCTGAATATGTGCTGTCAAATCATCAAAGAAAACTTGCAAATGTGTTTTATGATTAGAAAATTAAAGCCGAATTTTTCAAACGCAGGCAATATCGATCTTTCGTCCCATTGCAATTATTTTTAGCAGAACTATATAAACTCTTCTTTTTTCTTCCATTGTTTCATTGATAAACGACTTTAGTTTATTTTGATATGAGTCACATGTAGAAGTCTCTTCTGATTGCAATCTTTACACACTTTATACATTTTATTGTCTTTATTTCACTGTTTGCATAAAGGTAAACATATGCCAGTGTTTTTTTCCCTTCCACTGATATTTTCGTATCTCAGGAGACTCTTTGCTTTTAGATATCATATACAGAAGACGAACTCGAGTTTTACATAAATATCCGAGCGAACAATGATGTCAACATATGAGTATGTCAATGAAACATCGATTAGCTCAAGTTGATCTGCAGTATTTGTCAGAATCCATTTCTTGATCGACAACAAACTCCCTGTGATCATACATTCTGTCGTCAATGTATCACCCATTGGCTTCAAACAGGAAACACCTGTCCTCTTTGTCAACAAGCATTATCCATGAACAGTTTAACGCCAGCTGCACGTACCATTCGCAATATCCTCAATCAACTCAAAGTCAACTGTTCACTTTGTGGACAGAGTAATTTAGAACGTGGTGAATTCGATCAACATATAACTACACATCGTCCTGACAGAAATCAACAAGGAAGTAATCGAGTAAGAGAGTTAATGTAAAACATTTCTAAGTTCAATATTTTCTTCTCTCAAATAGAGCACAGCAAATCATCCTCCATCAACCGGTCGACAGAGCAATGACTTATCGAGCTCTTTATTCATTATTTTTGTAGTCTTCATATTCTTTGTCATTATGATGTTTCGATCTTCCAAAGATTCGTCGCCCTCAAAGAACGACAAAACAGGAAATGCATTGGATAATTCTGCAATTGCAACGCCCATTTCATGTACAAGTATTCAGCAATGTCCTTCACGAAATAATCCATTTGAGAGTTCATATCTTCTCTCATCTGAAAATCAAATCTATTTGAATTATTTCTATAATGACTCTGCTTCTCGTCTTGCAAGTTGGAAACTCATCTATAGGTAAATTTCACTCTTTCCAGAGAATATCTCTGCATTGGTCTCTGTATGTGAACCTTCGTCCTATTCATAGAGGATCAACACATGGTTTAAATGCATCAGCGTTNTCAGCTGCATCGGATATATTTTATCGCTCCACAACTTTTGCGACATATATTCTTGCTTTTGCTTCGACGTTCTCATTTGTAGCTAAATGAAAAACAATGAAAGAATGAAAATTATTTTTCACAAATAAACCTGATCATTACGAAAATTGAAGATATTACTCAACGGAAGAGAGCGACAGATGACTAATCACTAGGGATGTGCGGTTTCAGTGTAAATACTGACGCTGAAATCACCAACACTGATGAAACGGAAACACTAATGACTTCGGTGCACTGAGGTTTACTGCCTTAACAGTCCATTATATATCAGTAACCGTCGGTGCACCGAAGTCATCAGTGTCGGTAATTTCAGTGGTCAGTAAACTGACACCGCATATCCCTACTAATCACTGTTTCTTTTTCTTATCATTCAATTCTTATCCGTACCTTTTTCATCTTGAATTATCCACGTCCTACACTCTCACCTGTTTATATCGAATAGTTGAGATTGAATTTACGTTTCCATCAACTGCTGCTCAAACATTTTCTTTGTCAAGCAATAGTGATCAATAAGATATAATAAAATGGTACTCATAATTCGTTAACTTCTTCTCCTTCTCCAATCTCTTCCTAAATGCCTTTAATACTACCTGATGATTGTATCAGTGTAGAGATAAACATAATTAACAAACTTTCCATTTTCTTTGAATGAAGGAAGATACATTAGAGAGCACGAGTCCTTGTTTTTTTCGCTCTTTTCTTCTTTGTGAATGTCATAACAAACAAGAAAATTTCAGACATTTCTAAAATCTTGTCACTTCAAAATGTGGGCAGAGTGACTCTACTGGGTACACATATGCATCTATCGAATCTGACCATGGAATTAGTGAACCCGGAATCATCACCTTATACTCTCTGAATATGTACTGTCAAATCATCAAAGAAAACTTGTAAATGTGTTTTGTGATTAGAAAATTAAAGCCGAATTTTTCAAACACATGCAATATCGATCTTTCGTTCCATTGCAATTATTCGTAGCAGAACTATATAAACTATTCTTTCTTCTTCCATTGTTTCATTGATAAAAGACTTTAGTTTATTTTGATATGAGTCACATGTAGAAGTCTCTTCTGATTGCAATCTTTACACACTTTATACATTTTATTGTCTTTGTTTGACTGTTTGCATAAAGGTAAACATGTGTCAGTGTTTTTTTCCCTTTCACTGATATTTTCGTATCTCAAGAGACACTTTGCTTATAGATATCATATACAGAAGACGAACTTGAGTTTTACATAATAAATATCCGAGTGAACAATGAAGTCAACATATGAGTATGTCAATGAAACATCGATTAGCTCAGAGTTGATCTGCAGTATTTGTCAGAATCCATTTCTTGATCCACAACAAACTCCCTGTGATCATACATTCTGTTGTCAATGTATCACCCATTGGCTTCAAACAGGAAACACCTGTCCCCTTTGTCAACAAGCATTATCTATGAATAGTTTAACGCCAGCTGCACGTACCGTTCGCAATATCCTCAATCAACTCAAAGTCAACTGTTCACATTGTGGACAGAGTAATTTAGAACGTGGTGAATTCGATCAACATATAACTACACATCATCTTGAAAGAAATCAACAAGGAAGTAATCGAGTAAGAGAATTGATGTAAAACATTTCTAAGTTCAATATTTTCTTCTCTCAAATAGAGCACAGCAAATCATCCTCCATCAACAGGTCGACAAAACAATGACTTATCGAGTTCTTTATTCGTTATTCTTGTAGTCTTTATATTCTTTATCATTATGATGTTTCGATCTTCCAAAGGTTCGTCGCCCTCAAAGAACGACAAAACAGGAAATGCATTGGATAATGCTGCAATTGCAATGCCCATTTCATGTACAACTATTCAGCAATGTTCTTCACGAAATAATCCATTTGAGAGTTCATATCTTCTCTCATCTGAAAATCAAATCTATTTGAATTATTTCTATAATGACTCTGCTTCTCGTCTTGCAAGTTGGAAACTCATCTATAGGTAAATTTCACTCTTTCCAGAGAATATCTCTGCATTGGTCTCTGTATGTGAACCTTCGTCCTTTTCATAGAGGATCAACACATGGTTTAAATGCATCAGCATTNCTTCACGAAATAATCCATTTGAGAGTTCATATCTTCTCTCATCTGAAAATCAAATCTATTTGAATTATTTCTATAATGACTCTGCTTCTCGTCTTGCAAGTTGGAAACTCATCTATAGGTAAATTTCACTCTTTCCAGAGAATATCTCTGCATTGGTCTCTGTATGTGAACCTTCGTCCTTTTCATAGAGGATCAACACATGGTTTAAATGCATCAGCATTTCACAAACAGTGTGACAATGAAGGAGAAACATATACAGTTGTGTCAACGACGAATGGTTATCTATTTGGTGGATATGTCGATGTCAATTGGACAACATCATTAAATCACGTACCAGCTTACAGTTCGAGTACAAAAGCATTTCTTTTCTCATTGTTAAATGTGATGAAAATTCCTGCGAAAAAGTTTTCAATTGATAAACGATATCGAAACTATGCCGTTGTTAATGATGTTTCATCTGGACCCATCTTTGGTGATATGAATCAACCAGATGTTGGGATTTATGAGATCAATGGACATTTTCGATGTCAAATTCATTTTCCATCTGTGTACATGGGTGGTGTTGGAGTATCTTCTTTTCCACCTTCAAACGATTGTATCATAAACGAAATGGAAGTGTTCATTCCGGTGTGGAAACCATCCTTTGTGTATATCATACGGAACGTTATCATTTCGTTGGCAATAACGTTTAGCGGATGGTTTGCATTTACCGCTATGTTAGGCAATTACAGAAGGAATAACGTACAAGAAGGACGAGTTTGTGGTTTTGTATGTCTATTCTTAGCGTGGGTCAATTATTTATACGGATGTTTTGTTCTACTCGAAGCATTTATGTTAATCCTGACTATAATAGATTGGAAATATCCGGAAAGATATGATCTCAGGTCAATTCGTAGTGAAAAACGTTTTGTTAGCGTATGTATTGTTGTATTAATTGCCGGTATCATAATTTAAATAAAGGGAAAGAAAAACGCGAATGAAAAAAAGGAATTGATGTTCATATTTTCACGATGCGTGAAATACGATGTATAGAATACGAAAAACTCGATTGATTTGATTCAATGTGTTGAAACTAATGGTTTTACTGTAAAAAAAGAATCGTACTATAAGAAAAACTTTCGATTCATTGAAGAGATATCGTCAGTAATTAATACAGAAGATGAAATCACTATAAACATGTGCATAGACGTGTGTGGTCATAAATTAGTTCTGGATGAAATAGTTCTTCCGCGGAATAGTGACATAATCAGAAGAATCAGGGTGATTGTATGCATCTAATTTACAGTGTCATCTTTTTATCTTAATTTTCACTGAAAAAAAGTCGAACGATTGATGACGCCCTCTTTTATTTCTTACTGTGTGATTCGCATATACGTTTAGTTGTGTGTTCTTATCAGAGTCAACATTACACAAGTTGAGTTTTCATTAAAATGCAGCAAAAAGATTCAAAATTGACCGAAAAAGATTTGGAATTAATTGAAGAAGCCAAACGTACATCAACTCGTCTTCATAAACCACATTTTCATGTTGTTGTCAGTGCTCTGCGTACTTTACCTTCCACCGATAAAATTTATACCGGTATTCATATTGAATCAAGTCAACCGCTATGTGGTGAAGTTAGTGCGATATGTTCAATGATCAATCATGGACATCAAATGAACGAACTCGATACTATTGTCGCGTTAGCCGGCGATGATAAGGAGAAAGATCGATTTCGATTATTTAGTCCATGTGGGAGATGCCGAGAATTAATTGGTGATTGTAATGGAAAAACAAGAGTTATTGTTGGAACTATCGAAGAACCATTTGTTATGAATATTGAACAATTAATGCCGTTAAAATGGACAGACGTGGAAAACGAATATTGGGCGAAACGAGCACAATCCGAGTAATGAATGTCTATTGACTTTGTATTTTTCGTGTAACTCCGAAAAAACAAGGCTCATTTTATTAGGACTCATCTCAGATAAAAACCATCAGATAAAGAAAAGAATAAAAAGAACACTGCCTTTCAGTTGTTCTTCTGACATTTTCCACCTTTACACAATACTAATAATATATATTATCCGTAGCATAGTGTGTACCATTACCATAACTATAGTCATAGTTGGAGTTAATGTTTCACCCGATGTTGAAAATACTGCCGTGTCTAAATGAGAATATCCGAGAAATGTTATGTTCGGCACAGACAACGTTTGAAGTATAGAAGTGCTATTCGCAAAAGCTGAATTCGAACGATATCCAACAACACTCAGTTTTAGATTCTCTTTCCACGTAGCAGAGTATAAATTGAAAAATCTATACTTGTCATTGCCTTAGGCAAACCACAATCGTTGTACGACATACGATTCTTAGTAATAGTTTTTGTTGCATATCTACTTATGCTGGAGAATAGTTGACAAAACTGTACGAATTATTCGGTACGCGTGCTCCAGATGATAAATCATTCTGACAACCTAAATCTTCAACAAAGAAATACAAAAAGTATTCGACAAAAATCAGATGGAAATGTGGAGAAAACATGTGATTGTTTACCAAAGATCTTAATCCTTGAAAGACAATTTGAAAAATTGCTCTGAGAAATGATACCCTGATTATACTAATCAGATAGTACTAGAATTAACAATCATAATGATCGTGTTCAATTAACTGAATATATTT